>WEIT01005361.1:0-22088 GCA_013389985.1 Dryoscopus gambensis
TGATGAACTGGGGAAAGATGATCTTCCTTTAGGGCAGAGAGGCACAAATTTCCCATCTTCTTTGCCCTGTCAGCATGACTGAGCTCCAATACTGAGAGTTTCATCTACAAGTAATTGCTTCTGGTCTCTCATAAGAATGCTTTGTCTACACAGTGTTTGATAGATGAGTGCAAAGAAGGGCCATAATATGTTGCACAGCCCATTCACCTTTCTTTCCATGCCTGGGAAGAAAGCCTGCAGTTGCAGAGCAGTGATTAGTCCAAAACTGATCAATGGCCAGTGGCCTTTGAGCTGATGATCCACTGCACTCTGTCTGGCCATATGTGGGGTCATACATAAGAGCTTGCTATTATTTACTCAGCCTGGTCCTGTGGGTCGCCTCCTCTCACCCTCAAGGGAGGATATTCCCCCTGATTCTGGAACTGCCCTCCAGCAGTCACATGGAGGATTGTAGTGGCTGCCTGTGGTCTTCTGCCATCCCGAAGATGCTTCTCTGTCTTCAGCTTTTTTCCCTTTTTAGTAGAAGTTTCAAGTAGAGGTGTTTGTAATGTAGAGGNAGGTGGCACTGGGACAGAAAGAGAGGGAGTTAGAGGGAGTCAGAGCTCAAGCAGCTACAGGAATGATGGATTCACTCCTGCAGCACTTAGTCGGGACTCTTACAAAAGACAAGTGCTTGTAGGATAACAGACGTCCTTGTTCTTGAATAAGCTGAAGTGGATACTGTCATCATTGGATGTGTCTAGTAGTTTATATTTTGTTCAGAAAGCTGCTGTGTGCTACATGAGAGTCACGGGAATGAAACGTTCTGCAATTGTGTTGTGTTGATCCCATCAGATAGATTCTGTGGAAGACAGGATAGCAGAAGGACTGTAGGTTTTGTAAAAATTAATTCATATGTTAAATGAAAGAANTTAAATGAAAGAATTATTATCTAGAATTGTTTAGCTACGTGCACAATTGTCAGCCTGATTCTTTACTCAGTAAGAGATAAAGCCTTTCAAACAGATCACATGGAGTGAGTTCAGGATACCAAAACATTGAATCATAGAAAAATTTGTTTTAGAAAGAATCTCCGGGAAAATCCAGTTCCGTTTGCTCAAAGCAGGGGTCAAGTCCAAGAGAGAGTGGCTTGACCAGGGTTGTATCCAGTCAAGGATATCTGTATGATTGCAGATTTCATTTACATCTGTCTTGACACGTATTCAATGTTTGAATACCTTGTGTACTATTTTTTTTTTCTAATCTGTAATTGAAGTTTCCCTAGTTACAACTTGTGTCTCTTGGTATCAAACAAGCAGGTGAGACAAGTCTAAGTTCAGGTGACAAACTGGAGATAAGAAGCAGCTTAAAGTCATGACAAATATCAGAATTAATAAAAATACACATAATGCTTTAAAAATAAACATGGGACTTCACTTTGATCTCCAGTTACTACAAATTTTGTACTTGAAGTGAAAGAGGTTAGACTCATCATGACTGTCCCTGGATTTCAAGGTCAGAAAGAACATACAGGTTGCAGTTCAATATTTAAAATAGCCCAAATATTAATGGAGTAATGGAGCACATAATAGGGACATGCCTTCTTGTGGCATCATAAAAAAAAGTGTCTCGAAGAGGAGGATACAACATGAACATATAGACACAATCTCTTTTTTTTTTTCCTGGCATAATATTGTTTTTAACACTCAACAGGAAGAAGTATATGAATTGTCACCTTTTTGCTGAGGGAGCAGGATTCAGAGGGGCAGTAGTTAAGCTCTTCCTTTCTTTAATTCCGTATCCTGCCTGCTTCCAGTAAATACTCACCTGGGAAGCATACAAAAGACCAGCTAGAAAGTCTTTGATACAGAGCAGAATTTGCTTGAAGGAGTAGCTGGCCATATTTCTCAAGAAATGCTTTATTTTCTCAAGAAATGGGAATAATTGGAAGCCAAATTTCTTTAAAAGCCTGAGTTTCCATGTATTTTTAATAAGTCTCTGATAGAGAACTTTTTAGTGTATGTGATGTATATAATAGCAGGGCAGCATTAATTAAACCCAAAAAGGTGGCAGTTCCCAGGAGAGGAAAAAAAGAGCAGGAAAGCAGATATTGAGAAGGAAAAATTTCCATAAGAAATCAGGAAAGCAAAAAAGACAGAGGAATAATCTAAAACCACCACAGAGCCGAGAGCGTAAAAAAATGCATGAAAAGCCTTAATAGAAACTAGTGATTAAATTTTAATTTTCAAAGGAAAAGATGTATAAATAACAAATAGGAATAAGCAGTATTCACACAAAAACACATAAGGAGAAATCCAACATCTAAAGTTAGCCAAAGAAAAAACTATCAATGATGTTTTATTACAGATGGATTTTTTTTTAGAGACTCTGTGAAGTGAGAAAGACGACGAAAGTTGCTCTTTCTTGTACAGTACATTATATTAAAAAAAAAGTTTGAAAAAAATTGTAGAATAGCCCATGAGTACAATGGGAGGATCACCGTGCTCTGGAAATGAAGCTAAGGATCCCAGTTTAGCAGCTGGAACATTGCTAGTCCCAGAGACTTGTTATTCCTTGTATTAATGTCAAATTTTGGTACTTAAAGGCAGTAAAATCAGGAAAACACATACAGTTTGAAAACTGATTCAGGGAGAGGTTATCCATGTCTGAATAGAATTGGTTGGAAAGTGGGTTGGGTTTTGTGAAAATCTGGAAATATTAATTAGAAAGATAAACACTAAAATATCAAGATTTTTCTAGTTGGAAGTTTTTAGAGAAAGGTCATAATTTTCTATGAGAAGCAGACACATTGGGAGATTTTTTTGGGGAGATTTTTAGTTAATCAGGAATCTAGTTTTATGTTGTAGGAAAATGTTTACCAGCAGTACCTTATTAGTAATCCTAATTCACCTCACGTACAGAAGATAAATGATACTCAAGATGTAAAAGTCCAAAACCATCACTTTTTTGTTTGGCATCTTGATTTTTCAGCAGTTCTTTGCCTTCCTGTAGGCTGGCATTTCACTTTTTTTGGTCCATTTTGTTGTTTATTCATCCTTTGGAAAATCAGCATCTCATGACATTTATATTTACCTAAAAGTCATCTAGAAGATGATATTTGGAATGAAATAAAAAGAATAGTAGAAATTAATAAGGAAGCACACAGTGTAACAAAGGATGAAGGATAAATTATAAGTTCTGTAAAAGATGTCCTTTTTGTGTCTTAGAAGATGTCTATCTTGTACACTTCGAAAATTGTGAATGGTCTTATGTTTGCCTTGCCTGATGCAACATGCCACAAATATATCCACAGTACAAATGAAAAAAACAACAGTAAGGCAGAAAGGAGAACTTTTAGAGCACTAAAGACATAAATTGGAAGAGGCAGGAAAAGAGTTATTGAGATAATTGAATGGGAAGGGGGCCATGTCTATAACAATTCTTAGAGAAATATGTGGGGGTTTTTCACTATGTTTTCCTGTTATTTTCATTACTGCATTGTCTGATGGTTACATCTTTGTTTTAAAATCCAGGAGGTGAGTTTTACAAATTATGTTGCTTATAGAAGTTATATATCCACCTCTGTCATATCTCTCCATCTTCTGATGGATATGCAGAAATGGAAAATAATTAAAGCACAATAAGAACAAGAGGCCCATGAAAGTGACTTTACTGTACCTGATGGTTGGCAGATAAAATGTATTGACAGAAGGAGCACATTGCTCAAAAGGGTTGCTTCCTGCCTTGGCCTCAAAAAAAAGAACAAAAATCTGAATGCTAGGAGTGAGTAAAAACTTCCTAATGGAAAGGGAAAGAAATAAAATATTTACTAAAACAGTCAAAAAATAAGTTTCTTAAAATAGGCCACTTTTTCATATTCAGTGTGCCTGATACTTATAGATAATACAAGAGGCAGATGGACACAAGTGCTGATTTTGCCCATCATTTGACTGTGGCAAATTCCTTGCTGCTCTCTCAGTAAAGGGATGAGTTTGAAAGCCTGCAAAATGCAGTGCTGCCCTCATTTCTGTGAGCAAGCATGTGCCTGAATCTGGAAGAAGTTTTTATCTTCTGGCAGATAAGAGCTGGTTTTGTCAATGCTGGTGGTTATTGATCCCCAGAGCACATACTCCTGGTTAATGTTTTGTTTATAATACAGGACTTTTTCCTGAAGTCCTGTTACAAAATATGGCATTTGTTTAAGTGAGGCAGATGGGTTTTGTGGCAAAACCACTGCACAGAGTGGAAGTGCAGCAGTGCAGGTGTGCCACAGACCTTTCCTTAGCTGAGGTGTGAAACAGCTGTTACAGCCGTGACACCCTTGAAAACCAGAGCATCTGGTGAATGCCCTTGAGAGAGACATTAGCCTTCACCCCAGCAGCCACATATCCAAGGAGGCATTTGTTACAAGCTAAAGAACACTCTTTTTTGTTATCGTATGTCCAGCAGCTGGGTGGAAAACAAGAAATGAGCTGCTCCACAAACAGAAAAATTAACAAAGCCTAACCCAGATTTGACCTAGGTCCCCACATAACTCTTTACAGTAACCCTGGATCTCTTTCATATCCACTCCCCCAAACTCTTTATTTCCCCAGAGTATCACCAGCTTCCCCCAGGTTGCCCTCCTCTCTGGCTGAGCGACAGGCAGCATGCTGCCCATTCAGAGCAGAGGCTGAGGTGTGCCTGACCAGCCCTCCATGATAAATGGTACTTATTATAAATATCTCTCCTCTACCCAATTGCCAATGTTCAGTTCTTTTTAGAAACTTAATTATTTTCAGTACTGCGACCCTTCTGCTGATTTGTTTGAAATTGGACAGCAGGTTCACAAGTTATCAGGAAAGACCAAAAGCTCCAGGTGTCAGGTCTCATTTCTTTAGGAAACCAGAGTTTAAACAAATGGTCACAGATCAGTGATTTGATTGCAGCTTCTGCTGAGAACTTCTAGGGCGGAGCCAGTCAGAGCTTCAACTCTAAAATAAATCCGTGCAGCATGATGCTAAGTTTTATCAGCATGACTGCCATATAGGCCTCGTATGCCACAGGAAAAAGCTACCTTAGAGGTAGTTTTAGCAAAGGAAGCTGAGCTTATAAAAAGTAGAACTTGTGTATTTCATTTGCTAAAGCTTTCCCTCCCCATTTTCCTCTCTCCCTTTTCTTTTCCCCTTCCCCTGTCCTTTCCTGTTTTTGCCTTTGCCTTCAACAAAAATTCCACTTTGGCTTTTTCAGATGGATGCCTGGCTCAGAGTAAAGGACATGCAGTGCACAATCCCTAGCAGAAGCTGAAAATGGATGATGTCTACTGATGCTTTTCGATGATGTCATCTCCTCTTTTCCTGTTTGAGATGGGTGATAGGAAAATGTTCTAAAATAAGCCTGAGTGACCTCTTCATCCCTTGACTTCTCTTTCCACAAGTCTAAAAACCATCTGGAGAAATGACCACTCAACTACCAGAGGAGTCTGTGGAGACCCAGAGCTCAGATGAGCTTGAGTGCAAGATCTGTTACAACCGCTATAACCTTCGACAGAGAAAACCAAAAGTGCTGGAGTGTTGTCACAGAGTGTGTGCCAAATGCCTTTGCAAGATCATAGACTTCGGTGATTCCCCGCAAGGAGTCATAGTGTGCCCGTTCTGCAGGTTTGAAACCTGCCTGCCAGATGATGAGGTTAGTAGTCTTCCTGATGACAACAACATCCTTCTGAATTTAGCCTGTGGGGGAAAGGGAAAGAAGTGCCTACCAGACAACCCAACAGAACTGTTGCTGACTCCCAAGAGGCTGGCGTCTCTGGTTAGCCCTTCTCACACCTCTTCTAATTGCCTGGTTATAACAATCATGGAAGTACAAAGAGAAAGTCCCCAGACTCTGAACTCAACCCCCGTGGTGGAATTTTACAGGCCTACAAGTTTTGACTCTGTTGCAACTGTGTCCCACAACTGGACAGTGTGGAACTGCACATCTTTGCTCTTCCAGACCTCGATTCGGGTGCTAGTGTGGTTGCTAGGGCTGCTGTACTTTAGCTCCTTGCCTTTAGGGATTTATTTACTGGTATCCAAGAAAGTCACCCTTGGGGTTGTCTTTGTAAGCCTTGTTCCTTCGAGCCTAGTTATTCTCATGATTTATGGCTTTTGCCAATGTGTTTGCCACGAAGTTCTAGACTGCATGTCATCTTGATAACAAATACAGTAAAATAAGATGTATTACCAGATGTGTAGCATAGTTGATTTATCCTGTTTTTGTATTCTTTGTATTCTTATTTATTCTTATTGTCAATCCCTCTAAATGGAAGCAGTGGCCCTAGTTATATGATCCCTTTTGTTCCAACTGAATTTGACCCCCCTCACCCCAAGCTTTTTTTGACCTAAGAATTGGAAATAAAAATTATCTGTTGATTTTGAAGGGCTGAGTTTTAGAAAGGGATAAAGCAAAATCTCCAAACTTGGTGCCTGCTGCTGCTGCTGCCACCACTGTTCAAATGAGTAGCACTTTGCTTTGTATTGACTTGATCAAGTCAGTTCACGCTGTAGGATTCACCCAAGAAGAAGTTACTGTAGCAGACACCTTCCAGGTCCAAGTACTGCATCTCATGCTCTGGAATATCTGTTATTTATCATCCATCATCATTTATAGCAAATTAAATCACTCTATTAGTTAATACTATAAGAAGAATAAAACAAATTTCCCGTTTTTGTAGTTCTTGTTATAGCAAAATACTGGTGGGAGGCCAACTTTTTTTTTGAATGTTTAAAACTTGTCTCCAGAACGCTTTCCCCAGTGAGAAGCCCATTTTTTCTTGCCATACACTTGCAGCTCACTGTGAAATATTCCTCCTAATGAGTACTTCTGAGGACCCAGCCACGTGTTTGCTGTTGTCTAGATGATGCACTTATTTCAGTGTACACCCCTTAGAGGGTTCAGAGCTCTGCCGATTTCTCTAGCTATTTTCTGTTATGCTTACCCTCCCTCACAGCATTTCCACCACCACTAGTGACATTTCCACGCCACCAGTCCTCCTAACAGATGATCAACATCATGCGCGTGTTCTCTGTGGTAGCTGTGCTGGAGAATTTGGCTTATGTGACTTTAGCTCTTAAGATAGACTTTTATTCTCAACCGTTAGGAAACAGATCTTCAATCACCAATACAAATTTGAGAAAAAAATCTGAAATGGTTAACTGGGGTTTTGTTTGTTTGATTTTTTGGATTTGGGGGTTTGTTTGTTTGTTTGTTTGTTTGTGTTCTGAGTTCACAGAGTGAGCATTGTAAGGAGATACTATGACTTTGGGAAGGTTTCTGTTTAAGGCGTAGTCCTCCAAAACGTTTCATACTCTGAACTCCCCCTGTCACCACTGTGAGTTGATGGCAGTCTAGATGTGGCAATTAGCATGTCTCAATTAGTGGAGCTCAGAGGAATTACTGATACTTTACCATTCCACAAATAGAACCAGGCCCTGTAAGGCTTGCTTGCTTGTTGCATGGTTTAGGCTGCTTTTTGAACTGCTGGGAGAGCACAAAAATAAGTAATATTTAACATTTATGTGTATAACTAGATCTAGCAACACCACAGCTGCAAACTGGTTTTCTTGTGCACTGCAGGGTGGACTTGAGCAGTGCAAGCCTGGTTTTTGGGTCTGGCACAAGATTTAGTCATTTCAGGACAGTGTAAAAGGGAGAGGGGTTTGTTGCATGAAAATTGAATGTATGGCCTAACAATATACTCTTAGAGCAAACAGACTTTGGTAAGAATGAAAAATGACAGTGGGAAAAGCAGAGCCTGTCAAGAGGATTTGAAGTTAAGCTGGTTCAATTTTTGTAGGTGACACAGGTGGTATCTGCAGTTTTATTCCTATTTCAAACAGAGAAAACGTGGAAATGTAAAGGTCCTGCTTTTCCTGACACTCATTTTACAATAGTGCGTATAAATGTGTGTGTATGTGCATATAGACACATATGTAAGAAGAAAACTTACAGCGAAATTATGGTTTTCAAGTGTATGGAGTTACGGAGCTATGTATTGAATGATTAAAGGAAATGTTTCAGAGTTTTCTGTAATGACAATAATTATATCTAAAATATTTTCAGAATTCCTAGAAATTACTATTCCTAAGTAATTGTTTTTAATGTTTGTGGTAAAGCACATGTAGTTAGAAGAGGAATCATCTCCAGTCAAGGTTTGACGCATCTATGAACTCATAAATTTTAAGTAGCCAACAACAATCATGTCAAAAAGAAAGAAAAATAGAAACCTATGTGGTTTTGTAGAACTTCATAACTTTGGGAAAGGATGTATTTGTAGTGTTAGGGGTTTATATGTTTTAGGATTTGTTCAATTTGTCTGAATATAGTGTCTCTAATAAAGGGCTGACTAACAGAGGAAATAGGTTTTGCAAATGTGTGATATATATGAATTACCTCTGCACAACATGCTCTACAGTGCTACCTGTTGTCTTTTCCTTTTGATTTTCAGGTGATTATCTTAGCTCCAGCACCAGGTATTTTTTGTACTGTTTTAAAACAGAGCCTAATTGTAGCAAAATTACAGTGCTATCAGTTACACATCACAGCACAAATTAATACACCTGTTGTTATACTTCTCTACTTTTCAGACTGCCAGCCCATTAAATTTATGCTGTTATTTCAGACTGTGCTGCAATACAAACCCACTCAAAGATGAAAGCGTGCAAAAGCATATTGATTGTACAGATATCCTGCCACTCAGCCAGCGCATGCTATTGCAGCTTTGGTGTCATAAAATACCTATATGACTTACAATATGGCCATTGAGAATTGTTGGGAGATAAATCTCAATTATTTGTGGAGAAGAATTTTTGGTGTGTGACTGAGACTAGAAGAACTTCAGATTTTCCTTATTTTTATTCTCTACCATCCTTTAGACTTTGAACTGAAAACTCTTGTGTCCTCTGCAGTGGAATAACTCTGCTGGAATCAATGTAAGTGGGGGTAAAATCAAGACTTGCATACTTCTCTGCCTGCTTTCCTTACTTTTCTCTGACTGTTTTTCTCTCCTTGGAAAGTAATGGCTCCTGGGGTTGTAAAATACTACCTACACAACAAGGCAATTCCCTTTCAGCGGGATTTATTCCTGCTATGCCCAGACATGACTCAACCAAGTACAAAGTACTAGAAATTCATTTCTACAGGATTAATTTAGTCCAAATGAGATTGTTTTGTTTTTAATTCCTGCTCATCCTATGGATGCAGACTGTATCCTCATCAGCTGCTCCTTTACAGTATGATATCATGGTATCCCCTGAGGGCTGGGGCAGGATGATGCAGAAGCAGCTGCTGGGCACAGCATAGGAAGGATGTGCTGAGCTGGACCATCCTGTAAGCAGGACTCAGTGAGGGATGAAGCTCTGCAGGTGTGGCCTGAGGCCAGAGCCCAAGGGGCAATTAACAAAGAGTGGGTTAACAGAGTCTATGGGTTCTTACATGGGATGTGGGGCTGGGGTTGGGCTGGCTGAGAGGCTGAGCAAAGCAGAGAGGGGTCTTTGTCTATGCCTGGGACAAAGGGGCTGTCTTTTGAATAAATATTTGGGGTTAGAGCTGCTGCTAACAGTTTAATGTTTTTCATACTGACCCTTCTGGGGTTTAAAATTAATTTGGTAATTAAATTAATTCACTGCTGTTATTATAGTTGAGTACATTTGCTTTCCAAATAGCGAAGTATTGAACTTAATTCTAATTTAAACAGATCCTTAGATTTGGGCATACTCCCACTGTTATGTTAACTATTTAAAGCTACAGGACTGGCCAAAGTAAGGGCTGATGTCTTTGATTTAGCTGCATTGTGAGATTTGGTAGGTCCTACTATATGGATTATAGGCCCACAAAACTGTATATGTTAGTTTAAAACACTTAAAATAGGCCAGCTCTTCTCCTGATAACATTTTTGGCTAACTTCAGGGTTGCCAGCATTTTATATTGTATCCAAGAATAGACTTTTCCAAACATTACCTGATTACCTGAAGATACAGATAAGTTGGTCAGGGCATGATGCTGGTAATGCAAAGGTCATGGGTTCGATCCCTGTATGGACCATTCACATAAAAGCTGGACTCGATGATCGAGTCCTTCCAACTCAGTCTCTTCCAACTCAGACAATTCTCTGATTCTGTGCACAAGCACAGAAGAGGAAAACAGAGCTTTCCACCTAAGTGGCTACACTTCAACCTGAGGAAGAGGAACTGAGGAGGTTCACAGGAAGGTGGATGATGTTTCTGAGGGAGTTCCTTGTTACTGAGGTACAGGACCATTGTTTTTCTTAATTTTAGCCAGTGCTAGTGGTAGATTCAATTCACTATTCCCTTACTTTTCTGCCACCTCTCCTGAGACAAGTCTATATGGAACTGTTGATAAACAGTATATTGAAATGAAGCAATCTTTTCTACTACACTGAGTTTTCTGCCCAGTCCAGCACAGCAAGACTAATACTGGAAATATGGCAAATCACAGCCAGGATGTGAGAGTGAACAGGGTGCAGAGGGGAAATGGCAGCATGTTGTTAAAACAGTTTTGATGTCAAAGCAAGGAAAACATGTGGCTATATCCTGCCTTGTCTTGGCTGGTTCAAAATGACCAAGAGGCTGTCCCAAGCCTGAGGATCACCATGGCTCAATACTCTCTGCATTACTTCTGGGACAATTCACTTCAACTGAGCATCCTGATTTCTTGTACAGGAGTTCTATATCATGATTTCATCTTCCTGCATGGATGATGGGTGGAGTGAAAGGTCCACAGTGTTATACTCTTAAACATTTTGACTATCCTAAAGTTTCTCAGGGTTGGGGTTTTTTTGATTTCTTCATATTTCTACAAAGCAAGACAGTGCACTTTATTTTAAGTAGAGCAGTGCCTTCAAGGATAGAAAAAAAATTAAAAATGTGGGGAAGAAGAATAACTGAGAATTTTGAAATAATTTTGATATTCAAAGTGATAGAGACTGTTCTGAGAGTCTATTTTTACTTTCATACTAGCAGACTAGATGTTATTCTTTGAGTGACATGAGTAAATATTTAGTGCTAGAAATTCCCAAGGGAGTTGATAAGTCTGCCAGACCTTAGGCACAAACCCTATACTCCACCACTTTTCTATAAAGCACCGTTCTTCCTTTTGCATCAGCCACCTTTGTCAAAAGTTGAACCATCACAGTTCACAAAGAGTTCTGGCACAAAGAATAAAGCCCCAGTCTGGGGACAGTAAATCATCTTTTTAGAGACACGTGTGACAGTAGCAAAGCTTTCAGTGCTAGACCTTAAACAAAGAGAAGTCATCTTGCAGTCTGAATTGCTAGCATAAATTTAATTTTAAATCGAGTTTCATTGTGCTGGGCAATGCTACAACTCGAATATGGTTTTTTGTTTTTCTGCCTTTTGCTTGTGCTATACAAATGTGGTTCACATTTTAAAAAAGGTATTAAATCATAGAAATCAGAGATGGGTAGAAAGAAGCCTAATAAGTAATTTTATCCATTTCCTCTGCCCCTGTAGAGATGAATGTTTTGTCTAGTCCGGTTTTAAATATCTAAAGTGATGAGGCCTTCACCTCTTCCCACAAGGGACTTTTCAGCCATTTAATAGGCTTCTTTGTTAGGAAATAGTTGCCTCATACTGATCTCATTTTTTTCTTCTGCATAATGTAATCCCTTTCTTCCATGCCCACTATTTTAACTTTTATGAAATCTGGGAAATGTGTATTTATCCATTTCATACTGTAGCTGAATAATTCATAATCCTTGTTGTTCAAGCAACAAAAGAGATAAGCAACCAGTAGCTGAACAGCTAATACTTCATTGAGATGGTGTACCATGTACCAGTAGATGTATTTCCTGGCAAGTCCTGCCTGACACTGCTTTCTACACTAGGGAGTGAAAAATGTCAAGTGAAACTGAAGAAATGCATCTTCCCAAGTGCATGCATGGCAATATTACTGAAATTTCAAGAGGTGCTGAGGCAAAGAGCCTACTTCTTTGGATAGAGCTTTTCTTTCTAAAAGTGGATGATTTTATTAAAAATACGCTTTCAAAAAGCATTTGAATTTTCTTTTCACAAGCAAACCTCTAGCTGAGAACCACACTATGTCAAAACTCTTTAACTTGTTGAGAGACAAGGCTGGATTGATTGCCACTCACTGCTAAGTAGTTTTTGCTGACAGCTTAGCTCAGAAGAAAAAATTATTCCAGTTTTACAGAGTTTGAAAAGATGCCTTTGCAACTGTGTCACTGGAATCAGATCTGTGCATGAAATATGACTCACGTCTTGACAACAGTAACTGCATTTCTGATTTAATTACAACATATTAGATAATACTCTGCCTCACTCAAAGGACAAGAAGAAGCAGTGTGACTAAGGAAATCCTAGGTGGACAGCTAGATTTTATGTGGTTTTGCATAAAAACATACTTACTTTGAAACAGCTGTGCTATGCTTTATGCTGACCTTGAGCCAGGTGGGACGTCTGCTGGGTATCTCTGACCTCAGAGCAGTAATGAATGCATGTAAAAAAGGTATATGAGCAGCCCACATGGATGGCGAGCTCTTCATATACCTCCTAAATTATGGCAATCCGCAGTTTGGAGATCTCTTGAGATGGAGGTTGTGTCTGTATCTGTGGGCTTGATCCTTGCCTATGGATTTCTGTGGATTCCTTCAAATGTTATGTTTGACCCACTTACAGTCTTGGCATCTATAAATTCCCACAGCATAGAGTCCCACAGTTTAATTCTATACTTTGTGGAAAAGGTCTTCTTTGTCTCAAAAACTCCTGGGATACTTGTTACATCTGCCCTACTTGTTCCAATATGGAAAGCAGTTCTGAGGTATGATGGCACATTGTTTCCTCTACACCCCTCAGAACTTCACCTGTCCTTAGAAATGTTAACGTCATGATTTTATCCCTCATACTTCTCCTCGGCTGCGTCTTATCCAAGCTGAACCTCCTAGTCTATTTGATCTCTCCTTAGGCAGCAGGCTTTCCATGCTCACCACCAGGCACTGCACTTGCCTGAACCTCTTCTACTTTGAGGTGGAATGAAGCACTCAGAAAGAGGTTCTAATTAGTGCCATTTGTTAATAAGCCATGTGACCACATAAGACACCCATACTCCTATGGCCACGGAAATCACTTTGTCGTGGATATTGGTCCTGACAGCACATCTGAGGTGTTACACTTGATTATTGTTAGTTTATATATCATGCATTGTATGGATGTGCATTGATAAACTTGCTAATATGTATTTATCCTGTGCATTCTAATATCCCTGTTTGAATTGTCTGGTTCACATGGGTGCAGGAGACAGCAGATTCCAGAGGATATTTAATTTATTCTGGGCATAGACTGTACGGATTTTAGCCCTATTAAGCACACAGCCTGACATTGCTGGGGTGGGCAGCCACCCATCATCTCTCTCTGCCATAGTGGTGCACCTACCTCACCCTTTGCTGCAGCCATCCCAAACTACAGCCTGGAGCTTTTTATTGCAAGAATACCTTCTTTTTTAAAACACCTTTTACTGAATCTTTTATTTCCTCACGACTTGTGGCCTTTTCCATGTCCTCCTTCCTTCAGTCTAAGAAGAGGATATGGTCTCAGATGAAATTAATAATAATCATGCTGTTTAGACAGTAAGCCCATTACACTGGGTACTTCATATTGCCAAGTAGGGCAGAAATTTGTGGTCTCTGCCTTCACATGTCCTACCAGATATACGCAGGGACCTCAGCATCTTGCTCTCCTGGGCCTCAGAGAAGGCTCCTTGCAGCCCCTGGAGGTCTTCATACTGATGTTTTTTACATGAGTATCCCATCTTTAGTTAGGAAAACTGAGTGACTCTAAGGACAAATTATTATTGCATTAAAACTAGATAGGGCTTATTTTCTCTTGGCAAAGAATGAAATTCTGAGGCTGACACTTTTTGTGGCACTTCCAGGGTCAGCTGCAAATCTCTAATGGCTTTTTTGTTTGTTTTAGTAATTAAACGCGATAATAAAACCACGTCAGTGAGGCTGCATGAATCATGACATTTCACAAGTAGGTCCTGAAATTGGGGGGCAGGGGGGGATGGTGTTTAAGAAAATGGAAAAGGCAGCTTTATCACACAATAGGGCTTGGGTGGAGAGGGCAAACAGCTGTAGATCTTCTACAACAGATTGTAGAAATAATGCACAAAGACGGGTAGAATGTGAGGAAGGTGTGTGTATGCTCCAGTGAATTATGGGCACGTTGTAAAGTGAAAGTCTCGATCCAACAAACTCAAAATACATGGAAGTTTTAATCATATATTGCTTTGCTTTTTACCTTGTCACCAAAAATCCATGGGTTTTAAATTCCAGATCAAGTTGAGGCTTACCAAATGTAACATGAGTTTTATGAGAGGAGTTTGGCTGCTGTAACTTTGTCTTCTCTAACTATCTTTTTTAGATTTATAAGGAAAAGTCATAGTGTGGGAACTTCTTTTTGCTTGTGTTTATTGCATGAGTGGAACGATGAAATGTACCATAATCTTGCAGACAAGAAAACTATGACATGGTAGCAAATGGCAAAAATATAACCATTCCTATCTGAAATAATGAAGTACTAATGTAAAAGCAATTGTTTCACTCAATAAAAATTTAATTTTTCAGTAAAGTTTTGTCAAGATAAGCATATTTCTTAGTGCCTGGTTTGAAGGTCTTTCAGGCTTTGTTCCTTGTATTCATTGGAATGGTTTAAAAAATAGACTGAAGGTGAGTATGTGACAATATTTCACAGTGTTTTAAACAAATAAGATAAAATATTTGTTTACTGCACAAGTATTTAAAGTATTCTGTGCAAAGGAAGATTGCAAAAAAAACTAAATGAAAGCTAGACAAATTTCTAGATGATCACTCAACCATGTATTTTTAAAATAAAATGACAGCATGTATGAGGGAGCATTCCAGGTAGCAGCCAGAATGTAGTTTGCAGCATGTATTTTGCATTGAAGTCCTACATTTCCTGGCCTTGCCAACTGACTGTTATTAAAAACACAGAGCTGATTCCTGGTTTAGAGAAGGATGTTCTAGCCTGGAAACCCTTAGCCCAAGCATCTCTGAAGCCTGAGTCCGCCAGCGTTTGCTGCTTTTGAAGGCTGTCAGCTGCAGATTGTCCCCCGTATTGTCAGAGAGGTGTCGGTGGAGCTTGGTTGCAGGGGACATGGATGTGATTTGCACACACACGTGCACAGGGAAATGGAGCTGCTCAGCAAACACACACTCCCCTGGCATGAATTATTCCTTCTTTTAGCAGGACTTCAAGGAGTAAGTGTGTTGTGTAACTCTGCTGGCTTCAGGTGCAGCTGGAGCAGAATGGAGTGTAACTCACAGAGGTGCAGTATGTGACCTTGTAGAAATGGGTAGAATAGGAAGATTTATTCACATTAACAGTATGTGGCCACTGGTGCAATTTGCATTTTGAATGGCTGAGATTTTGGTTTGGTGATGGCTAGATATAAAACTCACGCAGTGCTTCTTTAGTTTTTAAATTGCAAAACCTCGCCTGCTACATTTTGCTTCCTTTTTCTCTGCTAAGCTGAGGGATGGCCCAGAACTGATAAACTTTCTGATATCCAGATCTCATGAGCCTCTAGAATTGCAGGTATTTGAATCCTGGTTGTGGGCTAAACCCACTCTTAGCTGAAAATAACCCATCCTTGGAAAAAAGTAGAGGTGTACTATCTAGCCCTCTTTCTAGTGTAGAAATAAAAGCTCAAATTAATATGTAGGTATTTGTTTTGTTCCGTGGTATATTAAAACATGAAGTTTCTTTTCAACTTCATTTTTACCACCTCGGAATTTCATATATTTCCCCTGGTTTTTCCTGACAAAACTTGATGCATAGGTTTAGGAAATCAAGTGCAGTACATAAACAAATGAGATAGAATGTGATCTTCACTTGCAAGTTTTCTGTTTCTTTATTGAACAGTACTCATAAAAGCACCGAAAAAAATAAATTGGGAAAGTAGGCAGCATTGTTAGATATCCAAACTGCTGAAATTTTATCAGTTAGCCAGCATTGCTGGAACGTCCAAAGAGGAAAATAAATGAAGCTTAGATCAATATTCTTGATAGTTAAGGCTAAAAGTCAGCTCTCTCCCTCCTCAAACACAGAAAATACCAGTAGCTGCTTATGCATCACAAAGGGATGCAAACCTGCTCCTCTTGTCACTGACACATTGTTCGAAAGGTGAATTACTGGATGGCTAGTTTTGCTGGAGGCATTGGTGTTTTGACCTGGGACTAAGCCTCTGGCAGGAGCAGGGGAGTGCACCTCAACATCACCTGGCGGTATGTCCCTATGGCAACAAGAAGTGGGGAGGGCTGGAAAGACTGTGACTCCCAGACCTTGAATGACGACGACAGTTAGAGGTGCTTCTTGAAGGATGTTACCTGCCAGCCGCGCCTGCTTGTGTGAAACATGAATCACAGCCGTCTCCTTGACCAAGGAGATACAGCTGAACATGTGGTGCCAAACATCTCTGGGAAATCCTACAGAGCAAACTGAGTTGGCTTCAAAGGGAAAATTGGGAGGAAGAGCTTTGTGGGTATCACAGCACTTTTCACACTGCATTCCTGTCAACAAGGAGAGAAATGGTGCATTTCATTCCCAGCACTGCAAGTGATTACCTGGTACATGTGGCTCATGTTGCATGAAGCATTCTGTCCCTCTGCAGCACTCTGCATTGGTGCTTTATCCTCTGCCACACTGCACAACCATTAAAGCTGTAGGGCAGTTGCACTTGGGCATTGGCAAAGCCAGCACCTCCTCCCATCCTGTCCTCATGGCCCGCACACACCTGGCACCGAGCCCACACAGCTCCTCCTCTTCCAGACACCAGCGCCGTAACTCTCCTTGCCTGTCCTCTCCCAGCTCCCTCTGCCAGCCCTGCCTGCCTTGCTGATGAGTGTCTTTAAGATGTATAGGATTGGAGCACATTTATCTGAAATGAGAATGGTTATTCTTAGAGAAAAAAAAATCATTGCAGTTTTGGCATGTATGGAGGCTTCAGGTTTCTGGACATCATAAAGTGAGAAGAGTAAGGTACATGTCCCATGTCACCTCTGCAGGTGGCTGTCCCAGCAGCCTGTGCCACATGTGCTGCTCTTCCTTGTGAGCACACCCTCAGACTACAAGAAAAACTCCCTCAAACCTCCTTGCACACGGGTCAGTTGACACTGTTTGTGGGCTGCCCAAGGCTGCACAGCGTCCAGCTGCGAACGTGCCCTTGGCTGAAGCACTACAGCAGCTCCGAGGATACTGCTGGCTCCTCTGCGAGGAGAAAGCCCCAAACCCAGTTGTTATAAACGCACCGATGGAGGTGAAGGACAAGGGAGGGGATCTTCTGTGTGGATTCCAATCCTTTACTGCAGGTGAAAGTTCCAGAGACAAAAAAACCTTGAATGATGGCGTCCGTAGGTTTTTACAAGGGGGTGGAAAGGGGTGGAGAGAAGGGAAACAACCAATGGGGTTTGGCTAGCTGGGAGGGGATAAAGGAGAAACAGCCAATAGGGATAACTCAGGGGAGAGTTTTACATGAATCATCCAATGGGGCATCGAGTAAAAACGAACTTTCCAGAACATATACATAAGCAATAAGGGAAAATACATGAAGATGAACCTATATGCTGTGGTGGCCACTGGGGTCTGTTAGTCTGACCCTGGGATGCCACGACCTTCCCAGAGAGAGGTCCCGCAAGGGACAGCTTCCTAGGAGTCTCAGGCAATCCTTTGACCCCTCAGCAAGGGGACAGCCTGTGGCTGTAAGTGATCAGCTCTTAGCAGTGATTTTTGCTCAGTGATATCAGCTCTGCCTTATGAGGTTACCCCAGGCCAACTCAGAGAGACAGGAGCATCGTGTGGCGATTCCACAGGGGTAGTTTTATTGTCCAGCACTCTGTGAAGGGAGCCAAGAACAGCAGCTCCCTCCTGAACCAAACAGAAGCCGTCCTTTTATAGGGGAAAGTGGGGTTGGTACCAAGGGGAAAGACCAATGGGTTACAAAGGATTTACATGTGCACCAAGGTGGGATCTCACTCTCTCTGAAGAGAACTGCTTTTTCCTTCCCAGGGACAGTTGAGGTAAGTTTATCACAGCGCACCCAAGGGACATCTCCCCATGGGAGAGACCTGGCAAGCCCATCCTCCTCCACAGGATCTCACCCTAACCAAAGAAGACTGCTCCTTCCAAGTGGCGTCCCTCCAGGAGACAATCAAAACAAGCCCATCACAGCCTATTCAAGGGACATCTCTCCAAGGGGGAGATGTAGCAGACTTGTCTTTCTTCCCACTGTGGAGAATTTTTCAGCTAATATCATCACAGTATGCAAACTGAGTTCCATTGGGAACCTGAGAGTGTGCTGTAACCAGGGGGAGAGGGCTAAACCTCTGTATCCTGAGGGTCTCCCCACTGATCTCCTCAATGTCTGGTCTCTGTGGCCACCGCCATCTGCACCTCAACAGTCAGTGGTGGTTTCCAAATGCAGACAGAATAAACAGGGTAACATGGATACTGTCGCTCCAGCACTTTGCTACTTGGAAAGCATAGAGCAGCATCCATGGGGAAGCACAGGAAAGTGGGGAAACAGGAGTGGGGGCCCCCAGAGGGGACAGTGATATGTATTGAGTAGGGAAGACTGTGTGGTGGGGAGGCGAAACCGGGAGGTGGAGACTAATGAAAACTTAAGCCCCATCCTGAAATGAAAAGTATTCTGGGAAGATTTTTATGCATCAGTCTTCCTTAAGGAAAATTTTTCTGTGAGCAAATGGCTTGTAAAATTAATACCAGTGACAGGTAAAACTGGGCAGAAAAAAGTGAGACTGTCACTGGTTAGTTTGGAGGCCTTCCAGTCAGGCATGTCAGATGAGTTTTTCCTAGGCTAGAGATCCTGCTAAAGCTGTCTCAGACCTATCAGTGGTCCTCTTCAAACTGGAAGGATAGAAGAAATACCAGGAAGAAGGGAAAAGACAGGTATGTATGCTTATGTTTTTCAAAGATGAGTGGGTAGGAGCAGGGAATTAGTGACTGGTCAGCTCTCTGCAGCTCTCTGTGGTTCCCCTGATCAAGCCACTGTTATACGTGAAGGTAGGCACAGGGCTACTCAGTGCTTCCACCATGACTGTGTCTCTGAATGGCTGAAATAGTCCATATTTGTTATGGTAAAGGAAAAATCCAAGGTGAAGGTAAAACCATAAATGGAAAAAATCTACTATGAAAAATACACTGTAGGAGTTGCATGCCTCTGAATCACCTAGGATTTATTTAATAACCAATTGTTTCAGTAAAACTGTAGTACAAGAAATTTCCTATTGGCATGGGTTTTCTTCAACAGCTGCCAAGCACAAATCAAGGAGTGTTTACTTTGATGCCTTTGTCTGACAGAGAAGGATTGTTTCTGGCAAGCACTTTATATTGTATTAAGATATCAGTCAAAACAAACAAGAATGTGAAAATTGCATTTCAAAAGTAATCTAAAGCCAGCATGCCGAGTCTCAAACATTAAAGGACACAGTGAGGGTAGGTGTGTTGGTATGTAAATAATAATGGCAATATATTTGCCTCTTTTAAGTTCCTGATGTGAGTGAAACTCTTCTTGATCCATGGATCTATTCTTTTTGCACAGAGAATATTGCTCAGACTTTACAATGACAATGAGCGTTTCTCCCTGCACCCAGATATCCCAACCACCAATTTGTTTGTGCAAAAAATGTTGATAGGTAATTTAGCTGCCGGCAAGTCACAAGAAATTCCTGTATTTCCACCATCAAATACCAGACAGAAGGGTTAGAGAAAAAGAAAAACAGCAGATCAAAGCAGTGTCATTAATATATTTAAAATCCTTTTCAGTTAACAATTTATCTACTGCATATAGAAAACAGTAAGTTAAAAATACTTCACATATATAATTTCTTCTTTCAGCTCTACATAGTTTTCTTAACACATGACTGTTGAAAGAAATTTTCATGAGGGTTTTTTTTCCAGTTGCTTTGCTGTACAACTTCACCTTTGAATTCCTCAATCTGACAAAAGCTTCAGTAGCTCAGTGTACCAGAAGCTCCTGCTGTTAGTCCCACTACAGCATTTTAAACACAAACCAGAGATGATAGCTCATATTCAAAGAGCACAGACAGAGGTAGGACCAGTGATCTATCTGAGCTCTGTTAAAGTGTGAAGTCTTTCTGGGAATGCTACAGGCTAACATAGAGAGAACAAAAATTAAAAATGGTGTATCAAGAGTGCTCCCCAAACCCAGGGAGCGGTGTGCAGCTTCCTCGGGTGTGAAGAGCTATACACTCCATCTGTCCTCAGGCACAGCACCACACCAAGGTGTGCCTGTATGTGAAGCGCCTGATGTTACTGAAGTCACTGATGGGGTTTTCTCCTTTCTTTTCTGTGGATGGGGGAATGAGTGTATAGGATGCCTCCTACATCTAGTGGATGACAATGAAAACATACCATCATGTTTTAAAAACATAAACATATAAGATTATCATCATGTTAAATGTAACGCAGTCAAAGAAATGCACCTTGCAGCCGTAGCAGCAACAGGTGAAGAATGAAGGTGGTGGATGGGCAAATGAGTTCCCAGAGCAGCTTGTTAGATCCCAGAAGGAGGTGCAAGGGAAGCTCTGCCTGCTACACAGGTGAGTCCTGCTCCCACCTGAAACTTCCATGGTGGTGGAAAAGGAACCTCAACAAACTAGTCTTGGGTAAACTTCCAATTACCATAAACCAAGGGGTGCATGAATGGTAAACCTAGAAATCCAGCACTCAGGACAGTATCTTAGAGAAGGCAGCAGAGAAGTAATTTAGATTTGCTGAGGGGACCTGCTATTCTAGCACGATGACCTAAGGAGGTTTCCCAAGCCTGGAAATTTCTGATGTCTGCTTCCTCACCTGTATCAGGCAGCTACAACTCAATGGACACAGGTGTGATTGGCTGAAGCCACATCATTGCCCACCAGAATGGGGCAATCTCTGAGACAGAAGTGGTGGAAAACAGCAAGCACAAAAGCTGCAGCATGATGCAGCAACACACACGTACAAATGCTGCAATGCAAAGTGATAAAATTTAGGATCAGAGACTTGTACTGTACAAGCTGAGGCAGTAAATCAGTGAGAGCAGCACTGTAACAGCATGATCCTCTCTGAAAGCTTCCCACTGCAGTCTCATGGGATCCATCTGACCCAGGTATTCCTCTTTCCTGACCCAATCCCCCATAAGAACTGGACCTTACTGATAATGCTCATCCTTGAGCCTATGCTGTCCAATCAGCTCACCTTGAAACTGCAAAGAGAAATGGTGGAGGAGAAAGGAGGTGGAGACAGATTTGGGTCTTCGTGGAGACAGATTTGAGTCCTGTGAGTCTTCATGGGTGAGTCCTCCTGCAGCAAGGATGCTCTCTGTAAAGCACTGAGATATTTTTATTTTTCTAAGTTACTCTGCTAAATAGGTCCACATGCCCTGCCACTTCTCTCAGGCAAACGGTGCTATGCAGTGGTCAGCAATATTGAAGGCCCACAGCAGAATCTAGAAAGGTGTCAGGGTTAGCATTTCCCTGTGGAGTATTTGTTTGAATTTGGGGTTTACACAGTCTACTACATTAGGTAATCCTGCCATTGGCCTCCAGCTGTCTTTACTTTGATGAGCTCCTCTTATGCTTCTGATTTGTTGTTCAGCTTATATAATCAATAACTCCCTGTTAAGACTGGTATCCATTGCCATCTTGCTAAAATACAATTAGAAAGTCCATAAAAGGCAGGGAATTCGCAATTTTATAGAACCAGATCAGCCCTGAATCTTCACAATAGTCTGTCCATAGGGCCTGACTACATGTGAATAAAACTGTCCTCCTTTCATTGGATCTGTTTTGGAGAGAAGTATGGTTTACATTATAAGATTCCTGTTAGTGAAGTGACTCTGAATTCTTATTTGCCTTGCTCGGAAGGGGTTTAAAATGAGGATTGTATCCTTGTGGCTCTAAGTCAGGAAAATATTCATGTGTATGCTGCTCTAAGAAATGGGGTAGTAGCACATGCTACTGCCAAGAATATGTTTAGGAAATTTATTTTTAGACA
>WEIT01005366.1:9848-20776 GCA_013389985.1 Dryoscopus gambensis
TTTAAGATCAAACTGACTCCCACTGAGTTCAGCTGGGAATTTAAGATCAGACTCCAACTATAGGTAAGCTTTTGTTTTAACATCTCTTAGACAGATTGGAAAAATGAATGTGAAGTAGACAAGATTGTGCAGTCTTGTATTTACGGGAAATGACAAACTTAGTGTTTTAGGATACAGAGACTTAATGGCTTTGATACAGGGGATCCAAGTTCCAGGCTCCTTGTTGCAGACCAGGTTCTTCTTTTGAAGCCTCTGCAACTTGTGCTTTTCTGCTTGTTTTGGAAACAAGCTGGAAAAGAAACTCCATGCAAAAGTCATACCAAATCTAGTTCATGTGATGTACAGTTTAGAGAAGCAATGTTTAAAAAGGAATACTGTGGAAAAATTACAAACGAATTTAAATGTGACAAGTTGGCTTTCCTGCATTGTATGTAAATATCTATAGTATACATTACACAGAATAGGTGGTTTGGATGAAAGCTCTGGGAAGAATCTCACCTTCAAGAATTCCTGAGTGTTAATTTTGTAGTGTTAATGTTGATTCCTTCTACTTTATATGCCAAAATCTCTACAGTGGGTGGGACATTGACTTTAAATAAAGACTAATATATTTATTAAGAAATAATTGAAGAAACTATCTCATTATTGTTGAATTTTGGCAAATATAACACTAAAACATAAATTTGTTGTCTTTATTGCAGACATTATATAATGGTCATTAAATATTATTTTGTCTTGTGAAAAGCATGAAGGCTTTTCTTTCCATTTCCAAACACAGCCTGCATTAAGTTCAGGAGAATGTCTTGTTCCCTTAAGCTTCATAGCAGTATTTTAAATTTCTTCCGATGTTCCAGTGTCTTTCCCCTGAAGTACTTCCTTAATTTTCTCCCCTTTAGTCTGGCCTGGCAATATTCTCAGCTTTTTGTTGTGTTCTCCACCATCCACTATTTTGCTGTGGAGACTGCGATGAGGGAGCACTTTGACTGTTTGAGCTACCCAGGTGCTCAGTGCCTGGTTCACCACTGCCTGTCATAGACCATGAACAGCACTTAAGGCCTGAACTCTCTTCTAGCTATGTAGTGATTTTTGCCAAACTTAGAGGAGCTTGCCATTTTTGAGGACAAAATTTGGTTTAAATTGGGTGGTGATTTTTAAAGTTACTTTGGCCAAGATTGACCAAGATGCACAGGAAAAAAAACCTGGCTAAAAACACAGCTCAAAATTCTTTACTCCTCCTTAATCCAGAAGAAGACACTTTTGAAAGACTAGTTAATATAAAAGTATGTCCAGTTGTTGACTACTTAGGTATTTGCCTTCTGACTTTTTTTAGGTTCAGCAGATAGATCGTGTAGTAGAAGTTGTGGAGGAAACTATTAAAGGTAAGCATCACACTTGAGCTAATTGCAGCTAGCCTGAAACAGGTAAGCATTAGGAGAAGTGCTTCTGGTGTGTTCTTTTTCAACCTAACACTTGCCTTGTGCTCTAGCTGAATGTTTGGGCAGTGCTATACTTTGTCATGTATGCTTTGTGTAAGTGATAATTTCAGAGATGTTTTCTGTCAGGAGCTCTGTGGGCTGTTGGTTTCGTAGGTAAATGATCAAGAGGAGACTTCAAGAAATAATTTCATCAGTGTAGGTTGGTGTAGAGTATTGTATAAAGCTCCTGCGCTATCTTAATTGAGTGTTACATTTCTACTTTCTTTTGTTTAGTTCTCTGGTATTTTCTTCTTTTCTGATGTTTTGGCTTACTTCCCTGCGCTCTTCTCAGCGGGACAGATAAATTATCTTCTGGTTTAATGTGCTTATGTAACTGTGTTCCTTGTTCTCTCTGGCTTTGTTCGTGTGTGTGTACTCTTAGTACTTTGCAGTGAAGGAGGGGAAAAAACCAGTATTGTTTCTGCAGCCTGACCAGTAAACATTTGCTGTTAAATAAATATATTTGTCTGGGCCTTTCTGGGTTACCTAAGTTTGTCTCCATTACTTATCAGGCCATAAAAATTACTGTTCCATGAAGCTTTAAATTATAAGGTTTAGTTTAATTGGCTCTACTTTCAGTATAAACAAGTGTCTAGTCCACAAGACATTGTCAGTAACTTTAATGCTGGAGTATGATTTTTTTTGAACTACAGCATGAAAGTTTAAAGCAGTGCAAATTTTTGAAAGGAAAAATAGCTTTTATCAAGAAATTGTGTAGTGTGGTGTAAGGCTTCAAGAGCTTGTGGTTTGAAGGCCTTAAGATTTCATGTTGCTTTGAATGTTTTCAGAAGCGAAACCTGTACTTTCATGTACTCCCAACCAAAACTCTTCCCAGTTTGTCCTTAAATTATGGCATCTATTTTTGGGGGTACAACCTACATTACCATATGAACAGAGAAGAAATACATTCAGCACATATTTTTTATTTAATAAGCCAAACTGTTTTCCCAGAAACATCATGGTGTTCAAGACAATATGTTGGAAATGAAGATGCTTCATGATCTTTACAGCAGCATGGTATTTCAGATCTCTATCTGCTTTTTCCTGAATTTTATTTGTTCTTAAGGGAGTGAGATGATAAATGGGGTCAGCATGCCTCCCTTCCCAAAAATAGGCTTTATAATATTTACACTGACTCCAGATATTACTGCTTTTTCGATAACATAATTACTCAGGTTATGGTGACTGAATGCTATATGACTAGGAAGAGTACAAATAATCTGGTAGCAGCTGTTAAAATAATGATTTTCACTAAATGGATTTTTAGATTGCATTTTAAACATTGATATAATTCTGGAAAATAATGTTCATAGGAATGTTAACATTTAAACTTTAAAAAGTGTGAATTTTTGGAAAGATTTTTGTTCCTTTCTAGCTTACTAGAAGTGATTTGAATTAGAAGGAGAAAGTGAGCTGCTGAATTCCATACATAGGGCCAATTCCATCAGGGATTTCCCAAAAGGTAATGGAACACAGAATTTCTGAAGTTTTATTGGAAAAAAATGAACAAAAATCAGCTCTCTGGTTTGAGAGAGACATTGACACACTTGAGAGAGTGCAACAGAGATGGTTAAGAGACTGAGACTGGAGCATTTCTCCTTGTGGGTGAGCCTGAGAAGGTTCAGGGAGAGGGATCACATCAAAGTATATAAATACTCAGAGAGAGGGTGCAAAGAGGCAGACTACTTTCAGTGATGCCCACAGACAGGACCAGAGGCAAGGGGCACAAAAAAGCACAGGAGGTTCCCTCTGAACACCAGGAAACACATTTTGACTGTAAGGATGACAAAGCATTGGCTCAGGTTACTGAGGGCGGTGGTAGAGACTCCATCCCTGGAATGGTCCTGGGAACTCGCTCTCAGTGGCTCTCCTTGAGTGAGAGGGTTGGACAAAATGGTCTCCAGAGGTCCTTTCCAACTGTAACCCATCCATGACAATAAAATTACAATTGGAAAGAGAATCAACAAGTTGGCAGAGATCATACCGTATGATAATGGCTTACTTTTGTAAAAGCCAGGTATAAAATTAGGAACTTTTACCTATGTATCTTTAATTTATGTAAAGAAGCTGCATTAATTTATGTATATGGGAATCATCTACTAATGGAGAAGAATGTGAAGCTCTTTTTCACTGTGTTTTATGAAGAGTCTAACTGTGAACTTTGATTATCCAAGTGAAGTAAAATACTGTTGATAACAGGACTGTTAAGAATATTTTATTATATAAAGTAGATATATGGTAGAAGATTAAATCAGTGAAAAATCAAATGAAATGTAGCCCTTTGTTTTCATGAGTCTACATCATTAGTAACAGCTTCTGAAGCTGATAATGCTTTCAGGAGATGGAGGTGATATGGGACGGGGGATTAAATACAAATTCTGATTTCAGAGCCAGCTTACGCCAGTGACTTTTAAGTTGGGTATCTGTCGTAGTTGAATGATACAGTTTTTTTCACCTTTTTTAAAAAGAAAAGCTAAAGGTTGCATGGGTGGTATACTCATGTAGTGTGGCTATGTATATATTGAAAGCTGAAAAAAATATTATATATTGAATGTTTAAAAAATATTTGAGTAAGTGGAACTTCATAGTGTCTGAGCTCTTTAGGACAGCTCACTGGTCAGCCTAACAGAGTTGTCTGGATTTCCTGACCAATTCCAAGGTGGAAACAAGTTACCGTGTTGCTAGTTTAAAGTCTAAAAGTCTAGCTTTCCCTGGCTTCCCATTTCTTAAATGGTGCCTTATTTTTTTCTTGGATGCTTGAATTTTGTCAAAAGGGAAAAACTTTACAAAAAGGGAAAGTTTGTGGAATTATTTTTGTTCCTTATCCTTTTTTTTTCCCCCTAATAGTAATTTTTTCATTTTTCATGAAAATGGCTCCCCTGTTGGATTTGGTTGAAAGCTTGCTGTACTCCCAAAGAAAATTGATTTCTTGGAATTATTTAGAACTCTTTGTATGAAATATGAAAGGATTTCTTCTAGCTTCATTTCTCAATCTTAAGGGCATTGTCAGGAAAACCGTTTCAGAACAATGCCATTCTGCTGGGTCAAGAGATGGTGGTTTCAAGAAATAGATCTTTGTGGTGGTCTTTACCGCGTGTATGAAGACAGTGTAATTGTTAGTTTCCAACTCCCCATCAAGATAATTCTGATAAACACTTTTGATGTGACTTTATCTTTTTATCCTACTTCATCAGAAAATGGAAAAGAAGGATGTTCAAGTTTGTTGTTGCACTAACAACCAAAAGAGAGAGAGAGAAAGACTTTTAAGAGGCTCAGTGATTTCTCATTTTTATGCCATCCTAACTTTTATCACAAGTGTTAAATTGAATCTTTGGAATTTCCCAATTATCACGTAAATTAGCAGGTAAATTGTCACTTCCAGAAGTGATCTTCAGTAGCTGTGCAGTATTTGTATGCAGGTCATATCTAATTAATGCTTATACTGTGTCCCAAGATATATTTTAACTAGAGGCATCTTCATGTACTTTTCATATGATATGGTAATTTATAATCTGAAACCTCTATATTGCCTGTGAGGAACAAGACAAAATAATTCATTCACAGTCTCAGAACTGAGTTTCTCAAAGTGACAGCCACAATTGTGTACCCAGTGTGTCTCAGTCTTCCTGATAAACAGAATGGTTTTGTCATGCAAGGTTCTGATTTAACAGTTTAGTAAACCTTGCTTCATCTGCACATTACCCAAATTTTAAATCTGGATTACAGCAATTTTTACAACATTAGGGCACCCATTCCCACTCATGTGCTTAGTTTTCCAGTAATGTGTTATGATGTCATAGAATGTTAGGAAAGTATTGCTAAGGAGTTGGGGTGTCTGTGAGCTAGGTGAAAACAAGGCTGTAATTGATGCATGTTCCATCTCTTAGTAAAATTTATGTATAGAATAAAGAAGTTATTTTGGATGATCCATTTCTATAGTATGCTCCAGTAAGCTGAAGATTTGTCTTTGGTAGGAACTGCAGAATGTCTTTATGGTGACTGCTCAAGTCAGCTTTTTATGACCCACTCTAAAAATCTGTCTTTTAAAAAAAACTTGTGTGTGTATACAAGCTTGCCTATAAACAGTTTACAGTAGGCAAGAGAATGCATTCGCTTTGTATTTTAAAGGAGAAATGTGAATTGCTTAATGCAGAAATTCCTGTTTTCTGGCTTTGAATTTAGGTCTTCAGAGATTTAGGTTTTTCCCCCTTCCTTTCTAGACATGTTCTCAAATCCCATGTTACTAAGGGTTTGTGGGGGTGGGAGGCGTGGGACCAGGGTATTTGTGTACAGTCTGCTTTTAGCTTAGGCCTTAGGGAGATGAGGGACATGGGTTGAATTGAGTTTAGTCCATATTGTGTCTGTCTAATGCTTTCACAAAACATAGTTTTACAATGGGTCATTAGACTTGATTATAAAAAACAACCGAAGGAAATTACTTCAGGGTTGAGCCTTTTATACTTAACATAACCTTTCTTGGTTTCAGTCACGTTGACCTGTCTGGTGAAGTTGCCCATCCATTCCCAGTTTAAACATTAACCATTATTTGCTAAACTGTTTAATTGTCCTCACGTGGTTAGCAGTTATGGATTGATGACAGTTGCAGTGTCTGTCTGTATGAAAATGAGATAAATAGTACCTATATTATATGTAGGCTAAAGTGTAGAATTTATCCTGGATTGTCCACTTGAGAGTGAGTGCGTATATACGTACATATAAGAATGCCAGAATGTTAAATTATATTTGTATGTGCTGCTTGATTCACTATAATCTGCTGATAACAGTAGATAAAATAGTCTCTTTTCAGTTTCTGTGATTGTGGGAAGAGTAGCCTTGACTTAAGAAGCTGATGACAGGCCAAATGAAGAATAAAAATTGGAGGAGTCAGGAGTTCCTATTTGAGGAAAAGTATCATTTGGCTCCCAGTCAGGAAACTGACTGTTTGTGCCAAAGTGCAGCTTAAGGAGGGTCAGAGGGAGGGTAGTGGCCTCATCAAGTCCCTGTTTCTGTTTCTATCTCCTTTGAAAGGACATGGGGTGGGGGTGGGGGGGAAGGACTTTTATTTATTTTACTGTGTGGTGGGTTGACCTTGTCTGGCTGCCAGACTCCCACCTAGCTGCTTTCTTGCTCCCACTCCTCATGAAGGTGGTGGAGAAAATAAGATGGAATGACTCTTGGGTCATGATAAGGACAGAAAGATCACTTACCAGTTACCATCATGGGGAAAACAGACTCGACTTGGGGGAAATTATTTTAATTTACTGCCAATTAAAAATAGAATGGAGTGGTGAGAAACTATAGCTACCTTCCCCCACCCCTCTTCTTCCCAGCCTCAGCTTCACTTTCTCATCCCAGATTCCTCTGTCTCCTCCCCTAGAGTGGTGCAGAGGGATGGGGCGTGGAGGCTGTGGTCAGCCCAATACAGCCCCTCTCTGCTGCTTCTGCTTCCCCACACTGTTCTCCTGTTTGAGCCTGGGGCATTCCTGTGGGCTGTGGGGATCCAAGAACTGCTGCAGCGTGGGTCCTCTGCAGGGGTGCAGTCCTTCAGGAATTGGCTGCTCCGGGGTGGGTCCCCCACAGGCTCCGTGAAGTTACTGCCAGGAACCCTGCTCCAGGCGCCTGCTCCCGGCTCCTGCTCCCATGGTGTTGCACAGGCTGCAGGGGGATGAGCTGCTTCACTGTGCTCTTCTCCCGTGGCCGCGGGGGAATCCGGTGGGGTGCCCACAGTGCCTCCATCTTCTGTTCCTCCTCCTCCTCGTCTCACCTTGGTGCTCACAGGGCTTTCCCTCACACTTTTTCCCTTGCTGCCAGGCAGTGTTTTTCCCTTTCTTACACCTCTGATAGCTCCACTGTGTCCTGTGGCAGGGCTTTTGGAGCCAGCTGTTTCTGGCACTTGGCAGCCCCGGCCTCTTCTCACAGAGGCCCCTGCAGCCCCCTCCACACACCCCGGGAGCAGTACCACGTCCCTAATGCTGTTTCTAGGCAGTAGAATTGCCTTTTAAACTGAGATTGTGGAAAAGTAAAGGTACTAACTGAAAAACTGCATTCAAGACAGGTTGGATAAGGCCTTGAGCAACCTGGTGTAGTGGGAGATGTACCTGCCCATGGCACAGGGGTTGGGACTAGATGATCTTTAAGGTCCTTTCCAACCCCTTAACATTCTGTGATTCTGTGAACTTGTGCCAGGGGCTGTGTTTGACAGACTTTAAGAAAGTTGGGCAGGGTTGAAATCATGTTTTAGTGGGCAGTATACAGAGCTACAGCAAGTCAGAAACTTGGGGCCACACCTGAAATTAAAAGATTCATCCATCACCCATTTGTGTGTATCAGTCACTGAGGTTAATGGCATAAGTGGTACGTGTCACCACCTGCTCCTGTTTTGTGTCCCCTGGATTGGAAATTTTGGAGATACTCCTATTTAAACAAAATTATAATTTTTTTGTTGTCATCTAAAACCAAAGCATTATGGGTAGAAAGACTGTCATAACTCAAACCAGTAGCTTTTTTAAAATTTTCCCTTCTGTTATTTAAGAGCTACTTTGACAACAAGCATTGGCTTATAAAGGACCTGGCTGGAAGGTGTCCCACTGTATGGCTTTTAAACAAAGGTTTTTTCATGCAGCCAGATGCTTCAGTGAGAGCACCAGGCTGCATTTTGATTGCCCCTTTCTGATTGCTTACTAAAAGTGGGATGTACTGAAGGGTACTGGTAAGTTCAAAACAGTAATACTATGATCTGTGCCAGTATCAGTTTGGAGAGTTCAGCTTTGTAGACTGTAATTTAAATAAAAATGTAGAGCATGATGAGGATTATACAGTAATTGTGGAGAAACTGTTTCTGCAAAGGCAGATTTTAATTGCTTTTGTAAAACATCAGTAATGATGTAGCTCAACATTAAAATCTTTCCTGCCGGGGCTAGAGATTTCTGTTACCATCAAGTGGTTTTTGTTCTTACAGCAAAGTTTATTGCTGTTTTTGCTGTGCCTGTTCAAATGCTTTTGGGCATGCAGTGATGATTAGGTGTGTGAGATGATCTAGCACTTTAGATAGGTTTTGTAATTTATTTTTCTCAGTGTAGTTATTTCACTGATTTCATTTATAAATCTGATAGAACTGACTATCCCTGTTATGACTGACATTGTTATGACTTTATTTTGTAAGTAGCTCACAGAAACTGAATGGGAGATAAGTAGTGCCACAGAAGAAGGAAACAAGCAACTGGGGGGAAACAGATTGAAAATCTCAGTAGCAAAATTGTGATTGCTCGTTGTTAAGTGACCCTGTGATGTGCACGGAAAAGGTGCCTTTTCTTCCAGACCCGTATGTGCTCTTTTCCACGCTTTGAGTGAATGACTATCTTACAGCATTCCTATTTTTCTGTCCTATTCACATTGGTTAGACTCACCTGGATTTAGCTCTTTTAAAAAATCCTCTTAGCTGGTAAATGTAAAGAGTACCTCATTCAAACTGGGGGAATTTAATAAAATCTTGCTTTTGCATGCACTGAGAAGTTCAGCTCAGTGTTTCACTCTAAGGCTAAATTTGTTCTGTTCAGCCTGCACACCCCAAAACATTAGGCAAGTTACTTGTGCTGCTGCAGCTGGCTCTGACAATCCTCCTTTCAGCACTTCCCTTCCACAGAATGCAGCCTGTTTTACCCGATTCAAAATGTCTTTTCCCTTGGAAGTTTCTCTCCAGGATCCCCTGAGGTTTTGAGCAGAATCTTTGATCCTAATCAAATGCATTTCTTCACAGAGAGGTAAGGACAGAGGGTAAGGGGAACTCTTCCTGTAGTCGATTCTTAGTATTGTCCTTCTGAGCTGTGGAATTGTAGCTGGCATTTTGGGCTCACAGGAGATTTAACATTCAAGCACTTTTTCAGAAAGACAATAACATTGCATGATCTCAAAATAAGTAGGGTGAAGCTGTTGAATCCTGAAAAAAGAAGTAGTGCCTTAATAGGGCATTTCAAGTGCTTTTGCTGTGAGAGAGGAAATAACTATGGATGTGTCAAAAATGTTCTTCAATACTTATATTCTTAATTTAACTGGGTGAAATTTTTACATTGACAGTAATTCTTTGTTAATAGTTATCTCTTCTTCTGTATTACTTGTTGCACAGCACTGTTGTAGTGCTTACAAGTATTGTTATGATTGAATCATACACTGGAGACATATCAAGAATAAAGAGGTATTGCATGTTTAATGGAGAGAAAGTGGTGTATGAATTTTAGCATTTTGGGACACCTGTGGACCTTTTCTACTGAATATCTTGTTTTTGAAGTTACATAAAACGAATTTTACAAAGCTCCTGTCTTCACCAGTGTGACACTCACATTCCAGAGTCTTCCAAAACAGTATTATTGTTGGATGCTAATTCCGAGTGCAACACTTAGTAGTTCTCTGTATTTCAAGCTAGTTACATAACGTGCTGTATGCTTAGTAATACCCGCTCATTTCTATGAAGCTTTTTTTTTTTGGTACAGGGTGGAAAGCAATCTTTTTATGAAAGAGTTTTGAATGCAAAGACTGTATCAAACATACCACCTGCTGTCAGCATCCTAATGGGACTGGATGCCTGGCCCACGGCATGGTTCAGTGACACACAAGGAAAGATCAGTAACTCTGACAGCATTAATCTGAATTATTTCCTGTCTCTTGTAATGGGCCCAGTTGCTGCCTACACCAGATGAAGGAGTTTGACTGTTACAGAACTTTCCCATCTTCACTGATCTAGAAGAGGAATGATTTATATTAGGTGCTTGGCCAGGAGCAGGGCATATACCTTTCAGTTAGGTTTGACTTTTCTTTGCTCCCTGTATTTACTTGAGACAGGAAATCCCACTGATGACATTCAGGGATGCCAACTCCTGCTGGCCAGCTGGGGTTGGTTTGGGTGGGAGCATCCACACAGCAAAGTCCTAAACCAATTAGTGTCTTTGTTTTTGCACTTGTGTGTGTCTGACAGCATGTGATTGCTCTGGGGAGCTTGGGAATTCCTTTGAAATCAGTCATGTCTGCTGTGGGACAGCATGTTTGTGCTGCAGGGCAGGGAGAAAAGATGGGAGAGGAGCTTATGGTCTACCCTTGCCTGATGCTTTTTTCAGTCCTTATTACTGCTTTTGGTTCTTTACACTTCTTCCTTTCATTTTTCTTTGAAGAAATTTATTACTTTGTTTTCCCTTTTTATGCTTTTACCTTCCTTTTCTTAGCTACACTGCTCCTGTGTGCTATTTTTTCCAGTGCTAACCTTGAGGAAAGGAAACTCTCTATTCATTAAGAACCAAACAGTGGTGGAAGGAAATGTGTGCAAGACTACATGAAATAGTGCTTAATCCTGTTCCCTAAAGATGCTGGAGAAGATCAGACAGGTTGGTGAGAGACATCTGAGAGGTGCAGAACGGTGCATTGGCAGCCGTGTTGTGAGGAAAAAAGTGTATTTCAGGAAATGGT
>WEIT01005366.1:24064-43715 GCA_013389985.1 Dryoscopus gambensis
GTTGGTAACATAAGTTAGGAGCTTTGGTGTAACACAGCTTTTAATTGATTTGAATTGATTGTAGGCTTTGCTGTGCTGGATGTAGTACTTTATAGTACTTGTACTTTATAGTTTCATGCATTCCTCTCATCCCCCTCCTATTTTAGTGTTAGTTTTTCTTTCCTGAAATACTTGGTGGATTGAAGCTGTAGGGTTTACTCTCAGGGAGTTTTTCGAGTTCAACAGACACATGATTTCTCTTCCTGCCAGTTTGAGTTGTTGCTTTCCAACTCTATTCAGGTATCTGCCATTAGCTTTCACTTGCTGTCTCCCATCTGCCTGTTCTAAGCTTTGTGGCGTAAATGATACAAGTCTTATAACCTGGGTACACTTTAGACTACCTTATGCAATAACACACACAATTGTTTTGATTCCTCGTTGTTAGCTCTTGCTTCTGAACGTCAGTGAACCCTGTCATTTGTGCTCTTTAAATATACGACTTTTCGTGGTATGACTGATGTACAGGTGTAGGCAGTTGGTGAAATTATTTGTATTTTACTCTCTGAATATTAATAGCTTCAGGAAAGTAGTCATGAGGCAGTTTTCTGACCTGCAGTTGTCCTGCTGTGGGAGGAATATGTGCAAATCTTGGTAGTCATCTTAGCCGTGGACGTGTGAGGATATGCTTTGCAGCACTTTCACTCAGACTTACAAAGTCAGGTAACCTTGAAATGTGTTGGTTGTCCATATAATAAGCTAAAAAAGTATTTATTTGTTTATTACCTACTAATTTAGGTTTGAATGAAATTTTGGGGAAGAATCTTTTAATCCTGTCATACAACTCATTTAAATATTATTGCTATGTTGTTATTTGCTAGATAATCTGAAAATGAGACTGCTTAGATAATTTTAATCATATGAAACAGAAAATGCAAGTGTGAAGAGATAATTGGATGAAATAATTTGCTCATTTTAAGATGATTTATTTTACCTGTCAGTGTCTCTTTTTAAATGCTCCAGCTGGTGGAAATATATTATTACATCTCATTCTCATTTTCAGTCTTTGAAATATAAACATGACTTCTGAAGAAGAGCAAATCAAAACATCTATGATGAGACTTGTTCTTTGTATTATTAACTGCATTTTTTTACTTAATTTGAAGGTCATTCTGTGAGACTGCTGGGTCAGAAAAAGGATAATGGAAAACGTCTGGGGGGAGCACGACTGGATTTGCCAAAGATTAGGAAGAATCCACTGATAGAAATAATTTCCATCAATACAGGGTAAGAATCTTCCAATCTTACAAAACATTCAGTACTGCAGAGGAACTCCATTTAACTCTTTCTGCAGGTCTAGTGTACTACTCCTAACCTACACAGAAGGAGGCAAGATGACCACTTTTAAATAGTTTAAAATGTTCAATTACACTAATTTTGGAAAATAAATCCTTGCTTATTTGGTTACAAGAAGAAAAGAGAATTTATAGGTTTTTCCCCCCATGTTTTTTTGATTTCTAAGATGGTAGTTCCAGATTATTGTTAGTAACTCACATCCTTAAGATGTGTCTGATGTGATTGTCAGCCCAGATGTACCAACGGCTAAATTAGATACCTTACTTCTGCCTTGCCCCTCTAACCTGTTTGTAAAGAGTCATCATGTATCTATTTCATTTTATTCATTTGAACAAGCTACTCTCTCTGCTGTCAATCAACTCTAGATGCCCATTTCCCCGTAAGAGTGCAAGCATCTTTCTGTTCTGTACTCCTACTTTGAGGAATTCTAATTTAATCTTCCTTCCCTTGCTGCTTTCCTTTTATCAACGCCAGTTGATATCCTTCCATTTTGTCAATTTATTTAAAAAAAGAAACAAAGCAGCAAAACCAGAAATCACACAAGTCCTCTTCTGATTTTCCCATCTTCCCAATTATGTAGTAATTTCCCTGGCGGTAAAATTTAAAATGCATTGCTCTGGGCATCTCAGGTAGGTGTGAACTTAAGTGCCTAGAATGAAAAAAAAAAAAAGAAAAAAAAATAGAAGTGTATCTCACTTCTGAGTTTAGCACATTCATAAACATTTCATCGAAGAGTTTTGATACTATCTTCTTTCTTACTTCATTGTCTTTTGGTGATGTGGCCTTCATAATTGCAGTGAAACCTAGTGTGCTGTTTAGGTCAGAATAGCAACTCAAGGCTTAGTGTGGTTACTTTTTCTTTGTCTGACTTCTGGTAAATATGTGGGTGACATTTTGTCATATTGCTGAATTATAATACCTTTTTAAACTGCATTTTTGTGTATGGATTGATTTTGAAGTCTGGATATAAGCTCTTCTGGTGCAGTTACTTCAAGTGTTCTAAATTCTTTCCGTTATTGTCTTTCCTGTGAACATCTTGTTTGTGCCCATCAAAATCCTTTTCATGATTAAAACCATTCTTTTACATTTGGCTGTGTCTGACTTTCAGATGGTATAAATTTTCCTTTTCCATTAATATTTATCAAAGTCTAATGTTATAAAAGCTTTCTAGTTGTAAATGTTGTCAAGATTGTAAGCTAATTGAGATATGGTCTTGTTCATGTCTTTTGATGTATAGTAATGAATTTAGGATACGAAAATTAGAAATACTGTTATTTCTAGTATCAGATTATTACTAGTTTAATTATAGAGGTTAATACAAGGGTACTGTAGGGTATGTACACTTAGTATTAGGTGACTGATGAGGGTACCAACCATTTGAAATTTTTTTAAAATTTATTTTGAACAGGTGTATTTTTATACTGGATTTTGAAAAAACAATTATTTCCCAAATTGATCAAACCGCAGGCTGTTAACATCTCCTAAGAAGTTACCCTCAGAAACCCTTTCCTTTAGAACCTGTTAGTTTGCAAACAATAATTACATTGCTTAGTAGTTCTTGCTGTTCTCAGGTTAATAGAATATGTATTTGTCTACCGTAAGACAATATAAAAAAATACTGGAAACCACAACAACATATCCGTTTCATGGAGAAAAGAGTCAAATATAACTTGATAAGGCCAAAGCATTCTTAAAGCTTCAAACAAGTAAGTTAGTTGTATAAGACACCTAAATTAACTCCTATCTCAATCTATGTTGTATTGCCTGCTTTCCTGTCCTGAAATAGAGATTTTTGGGTTTTCCTGTCTTTCTCTTCCCCTTCCCCCTTCCCAGCCTCTTCAGCTGTGTATTGTAGGTGACTTTTTTGGGTACTGGTCTGGGTTTGAAAAACAAAGCTAGCTTTAGAAAGGCAGCAGTTTCTGAAAATACAAAAATGTAATGAACGAAGAATAAGACACAGAATGTATTAGTCACTGTGATTTGACTGTGTTAATTTTATCAGTTTTGCCTTAGCAGTCTGGTTGTGTCAATTTTTAGTACCAACACCACATTGGAGCTGAATTGTTTTCTCTGTGTAGACATGAAGAAATCTTTGAAGACTATTTTTTGGTACAGTGCTCTTTATTAAGAGGTGAGTTTGGATCAGACCAGGTGCTCTTAAATAGTAAAATCGACTTTCTACAGGGCTTCTCCATGAGGGGAGCCAAGAAGGGATGTGAGAGTGGCACCAGCAGAGGCTGTGCCCACATTAGCAGGGCACCTGGTGCCATGGGGGCTGAACAGTGTGGCTGAGCAAAGCTGGAAGGTGGTAGTAGGACCCCATCAGCAGTCCCAGACGTGGGACATTCCATAATCACAGAATATGCTGAGTTGGAAGGGACCCACAAGGATCAAGTGCAACTTAACCCTGCATAGGACAGCCCTGAGTCACGCCATGTGCCTGGGTGATTAAATGATTACCCACAGCCTGGGTCTATCCAGGGGCTCCTGTCTGGATGAAAAGGATATGAGATGGAGACAGGCCTGAGGAGAAGAGTACAAATAATGCAGATTGGAGATGAGTGTAGAACTGGAGGCAGGCATGGCACTTAAGTTCAAGCCAGGTCTGGGAACAGAGGGCTGAGCTTCACTGGGGCACCTGGTGCAGAGCGGGCTGTGGAGGCAGTAGCTGAGACTGGGCAGGTCACTGAGGGCCTGGGGGTGCCCACAGGGCTGTGACAGGTGGTGCTGAATTACTATTTCCAGCTGGGGTTTTAATGAAACCTTGCCCTCTTCTGTAATTCTGTGGGGGAAGAAAAGGCTTATTGGAGCATGTATAGTCCCTCCTCCCCAAAGCACTGGAGTCTTTGATGGCTCATGTTAACCCATTTCCCTCTTCAGTAGGATGAATTCCTTTATGTACATGGACATCTGCCAGCTGGAACTATTCTTCTGAGAGTTTAGAAGGACCACTTTATTTTCAGAAGTCTCTAAAAGTGCTGGTTCTTAAGACATCTCCCATACCCATATATCTATGTCTTGGCTTCCTAACTCAAGATGGTGTCAAATTTGGTAATTTTGACTTGAGACTTCTTTTATTGATTCTTTCTTCTCTCTGAAATTGAGGAAAAAAAATTTCCTGACCCGTAGACTTCTGTCCTTGTATAGCTGTGAACTTTGTACTTGTCCATGCACAAATGCATGCCTACATATGCACATGTCCCTCTGTGTTTGTTTTGCTCAGACTGCTGCTGTACAGGAGAGTCCTCAGCTGTATGCATGGATCAAATCTGTCCTATCAAGGGACAAACATATTGTGTTTGTTTCTCTACTATACTATGCGGTCTGTAGTAATATTAATTTAAAATAAACCAAAGCAAAACCCCACTAGGTATGAAATATTTGTGAAGATTAGGTGCTACCTCTATCAGTCATGAGCCAGCTCAGAGGTTTTATACAGCAGCATGTTTGTCCCTAAAAAGGTCTTGCTCTTCCCAGGGACCTGGGTCTTGTTGAATGTTTGGCCCTTTTTAAATTTAGTGTCTTTTTAAAGTAATGGACATTTTTTTCTTACTGTTAATTTTGCTTGTCCTGCAGGCTGTTGTTTTCTCATTGAGAAATCCAACCTATTTGTTTAATTTACCATGATAGTTGGTGGTTTCTGTCAACAGACTGTGACTCTAGAGAAAAACTCCCCTCCCAGGAGTGACATGTTCCAGAGTTTCCAAGTATGTTTGCAGAGACTATAGTGAGTTACTGGAGTGGGGGCACAAGAGACTTACCTGACTTCTCTGACACACAAAGATATGTTAGTGACTCTTCATTTTTCCATGTGCCTTTCCATAAGAAGTCCTTACCCATCCCAGTATCCCATACAAGCTGTAGATTGGCCTCTGTAATTTCCCCCTAAGAAATAAGTGACCTTTTCTTCCTGTATTGTTTGCTTTCTCTGTTACTGTTTAGAAAAAACTTTTCAACATTTTTCAAATCAATTTTTTTTTTTTTGCTATAAAACAGGCAGTTAAAAAGCAGGGATTGTCACAGTGCCGGGATAGCGGTCTTAATACTAGTAAGTGTTGCAGTGATAGTAGTAGATGTGAACGTAGGAACAGTGATTTGTTCCTGTACTCCAAAATAATTTTCTGCTGTGAATTAAGGGCATTTGGTTAAATCAGTTCCACTTTTATTTATGTCATAAGTATGTATTGTACAGGTCATCATCTTACTGAAACAAGCCAGGTAATAGTAGTAGAAAAGCATGTTAAATGCTGTTTGGAGAAAAGGCATAAAATTTTAAACTAATCTCCTAATGTGATTATTTTGTTAGTTTGAAGTAAGAAAGAGAAGTGTTCTCAAATTTGTTTTGCATTATGGCTTCATTTAGGTCTAGGGAAAAATCTTTTACTCCTTGTGGTCTCATCTTCATTAGTGCCAGTTTCATAACCGATGTAACCACCTATACAGCTCTCTTTAATGGGATCAAGACTTGTTTTTTCACATGTTAATTAATTCTATATCTACTTCAATGCTTACTCATGTAATCTTTGTGGTTGGTATGACTTGAACTCCCTTATTACCACTCACATACATTCATATATGACTTTATTTGTGCTTTTTCTGGATACCCTGGGAAGCATGATCTAATTACAGTAACAAATTACTGTTTGTTAAATAAAAAGAAGACTTAATTGTCACTGCTGAATCCCTGAACTCTTGCACTGACCTGTGTCGCCTGTCCCGATTTTTGGCTAGTTGAACTGTCTGAGCTAGATTTCTACCTTTTTGTGGCATTCAGCAAACATCATCTATACCTGTGGGTCCACCTCTGAAAATGCTTTGTGTGTTCACATCAGCTCTGATTTCTTTGTGACAGGGATGAATTTTCTGGAGTCACTACCTTGAAACCATATCAAAATATCTTTGATTTCTCAGAGAAGGATATTGTGGCTTAAGTGTGAGAGCATGTGAAGTCAGTGCCTTTCTGTGCTGAAATTCGTGGGATATTTCAGTAAAAATCTCATCACTTCAGCAGAACAGCTATTTCGTTGGCTTTCTGTGTTTACTCTTGTGAACTGAAATCTATTCCTTAGTACAAAGTTATCTACAGATAAAAAAATATAAAGAGATGGAAAATGAAAATCTTTTTGGTATGTTAAAAATTGAATCACCCACTGTTTGACAGTGATAGACTTGTTTTTTTGGCAACTGCTTGTATATTTTGTCTATCCAGCTATGACACAATGTTTTCAGATTGTCCTCTAAAATATTGCTGTCCCAATTTTGAATGAATAGTGAGTCTGAATTACAGATCTGCTCATATATTGCAAAAATCTTTGAGTACTTAAAAGGATGAATTCCGTATCTTCTATTTACCTGATTTTGTTTATTAATAGCATACCCATTTTCCATATTTTAATGTTTTACTTTTTAAGGTACTCATGTAAGTGACGCTGCAGTCAAAAGAAGATTTTGAGTTTTAGAATACAAGATGAAAGCATTTTTTGATTTGCATTCGTTATTATGCTTGGAGAGGCAAAATAGTATTTCTTCGGATTACAATAACACAGTTGGTGTATAATTACATATTACATGAACACATATTGTATTTACTTCTAGTGGAGTTCAATGTAAATGCTTGGAGTGAGCTCCCCAGGAAATATGAAGCTATATATAATTACTTTCACCCTACCTTACCTTACAATATTTAAATGGGCACTTTTCGTAACTATTTAGCTCAAACACTGATGACGTGCTAGAGCCTATCATGTCAGTTACCCTCAGAAACAGGGATGGTAGAAAGTGTAGAAAGGTAGTATGTGTTTTTGAAAGGAAACCTCTGCATCAGGCTTTTTTGTTTATATTTTAATCAGTATTTGCATCTTCATATATTTAGATTTTAGCTTTACTATCTACTAAGCATATATTTCAAATGTGCATGTAACAGATAGCAATCTGTTCTGTTTTGGCACAATTCACAAAACAATTTACACAATGAAACTTATGGATGACATGGTTGTGTTTATCTAGGCATTTTAATTTTAATAACAAAATCTGAAAAGCTAGTAGTCCAAAACTTGTAGAAACCACATTGCTGTAATTGAGGGAAAAGGAAAACCAGTTGTTTACAACAGAAAGTCTTAACAATCTACTTTTTTTGCCTCAGGTCTCTTTCCACTGCAACTTACTGTAACTCACATCTAAGGTCATTATTTCGCAATTAGATATTTAAATGGCATATTGATGACACTCTGAAAGATTTCTCTCTTTTTCTGTTATTACTAATTCTTTGCAATTATTGCAATTACATTTGTAGAAGGACTATAAAATTATATATAATGATCTGCTACAAACAGTGCTACAAAATCTCTAGGTGCTTCATGGTAGTAATTTCACTGAAAACTTGGGAAAATTGTATTGTTTATTTACTGTTTATCATAAAGAGGTGATATATCAGTGTGGCTCGCATTCTGATGTTACCAGCTGTGGTGCTTGTAGTCACTTCTGTTCTGTGTGTCTGTCTTGTTTCTGTGTCCCCATTGCTGAGAATGTCCCTACTCATCTGTTCCTCCTCATGCACAAAAGTGGTGTGTTTTACGAGGTAGTTTCCTTGAGCAGCTTATGCAGACAGACCATTTAAGAAAGCAGGAAATAAAGTAAGTGGATTGGGCCAGGGAAGGACCATTTCCTCCCTCCTGAGCAGCTTGATTTCGGTCTTCTGCAGCTCATTTTGTGGGGTGAACTTGTACCTCCTTCAAGTGCTGAAACCTCCATCTGCTGGTGCAACTTACAGGGGTTAATTGCTCATGGAAATCAAAAGCTGCGGGCAGGAGGAGGAGGTACCCCTTTCTCTCTCTTGATGGAGGTTGTTGTAGTCCTCTTCATTCCACAGAAGTATCAGGCCCGGTCAGCTTTGTGTGACTGTCTGGAGTTCCGTATGATAAATTCCCTTCTGCTGCTGGGAAGGTGGAAGCTGTTGATACCTTCAGTTTCTCCTCCTGTTGCCCATGGTATTTCTGCCATTTGTGTTGACCTGTATTATACAAAATTGCTTTGATGAATAGTGAATATGATGTAGATGTTTTGCAGATCCCTCTAGAATAAATGTCTGCTACCATGCTAACCGGAAAGGAAGATGGTCTTGAATTCAAGATGATCCCTCACAAAAAGAAATATGTTTATACAAAAAAAGTTTATTGCATACCTGTCTAAAATATATAATTAGGATAGAAATTTTTCACTAAGTATTTGCCTGTAAGAAATTTGCCTGTAATTTTTTCTCTTACTCTTTAATACTGTTGTTTTTCAGCTTTGTACATACTTTTGTGATTTTTGCCACCATTACTGTCTTTACAATGCTACTTCCTTCTCATTTTTACTCTTCATTGCTTGAACTCTCTTCTTTGAATTTCAGTTCTATCCCTGGGACTTCAAGTACAGAACTTAAGAAACCCTTCAGCTATAGGATCTGAATTTCTCTGATGTCATGCTGTCTTTTTCAATGACAAAGCAATCCTGAGCTGGGCTTCTTTAACTTTACCTGTATGGATTAGAGCATGATCCTCTGCCAAGAGTAATTTTGAGAGAAAAAAAATTTATAGAGTTCAAAGAGTCTTTAAAGGACTTTTCTCATTAGTACATCAAATACCAGCAGTTGTGACATCATGGCATGACTTGAAAACTTGTATTCCTTTCTCAGACTGTATTGTTCATTGCTGTTGTTTAATGCTGTTAGAATGGCTCTAGGTGAAGCATGTGTTCAATAAACATCATGCATCTTGTCCTAATCCAAGAAATGCATGGCCAATCCTTCATTAAGTTTGCTGACGTATGACACCTAAGAATTATCCCTGTAAATAGTTGTTTCTTTGGCTTTATTCTGCTATTCAGAATGGCAGACACTGGCAATTTCATACTGTGTTCTAATACTGCCAATTGTAATGTAACGCATATTTTTTATTTCCCTTTTGTTAGATGATGGATTTTGTGCTTGTTGCTTCAGTGGTGCTATTTGATGATGTCAAAGTAAACTGACATCTAAATCTGCATTGTCCACTTGGCTTTTTTCATAATTCTATCATATGCAGTTCTCATGCAGTAAGGTTTTTCAGTGGAGTCAGAAGGTATATGTTGGTAAAGTTCTTTGCCATAGGCAAAAATCATTATGGCACATTGTTTGTACACGCTGAGCACTACTGGCCTTGAAATCTTGCTGTGCAGTGTTTTGTGTTCATGCTACTTTGTGAGCTCTCAATTTTTGAAAAATGCTGTTTAAGTACATGCGAATTCTACAGCTGTTTTTTCTGGGTCATGAAAACTTCCTCTTTTAAGTCTGCTGAATTACTTCTGCATCAAGTTAGAAGAAAATAGTTTGTTTTGATTGTTTCCATTTTTGCACATTTGCCTCCCTCAGGTTATTTCCTTCCAGCCTCACAAATTTGAACTTTTTCTGCATAGTGCCACCATGAGTTTAAAATTTGCATCAGACCTTCTCCTTATACATTTTGATAGAATTCCTTTTGCTCTTGTACGTTTCATCTTGAGAAAATTTGCTATTTCACAGTTCATTTACGAGACTTAGTAAGACACATAAAACTTGCCAGAAATCACTGTGCAATTCTCTAAACTCTAGTATACCACACAACTTGCAAGTCAGTGAGAAAAACAGTGATAATCACATGCTCCAACTGCGTCATCTCGTTAAAACTTTGGGCAGCTCCAGGCATATTTGTGCTCCTCCGTCACTAGGTGGCTTCCCACACTGCGCAGTTCTGTGACTCTGTTAACCCAAGAGGAAGATCACCAGTATTTAACACAATCGCCAGTTTTCAACTTAAACTACTTGGGGGAAAGGCTGTGAGTGGGGGGAAACAAGCTTGATTTTGTTTTGTCTGACTATTGATATGTTTCCCGCCCTTCAGCTCATTCCTTTCAGTGCCACATTTCTGATTGTTTTGAAGGCTGATTCAGATGATGAGACAGTTTTAACATCCTGGAAGCTGATTACAGGTTAGCACAGAGTATCATAAGGCAACATCCTGCCTCCTCTTTGGCAGATGCTTACTTGCAGAAGTGGTTTTGGATCACACAACAAGCTGCATTTTGTAGTGTCTGAGAAGAGATGGTTTTGAAGTTGTTTGCAATTTCGTATAGCCGTAATTCTGACATCAGTATGCTCTCTGAGGTTGGAGATAAATTCCTCCCTGTTGAGCAGAGCATTCATCTGCATCCCTTCTCTTAACGGCCACATATGTATTTCCTAAGGGAAATCTGGACAAAATACTGAGAAACATTTTATTCATTTCTCAGATTACAGTAAAGACTGAGAAATAAGCTCCTATGTCAAACTTACAATTGATATTGTATTGCCTTTGGTCCCAGTTTTTCACATTAAAACCCCCCAAACTAGAAAAACAAGACAAGCACTAGAGAATCCATTGTTTTTCAGAAATACTGACTTGCTGAATGTTACTATGAGAAATGCCTGCGCTTTTATGTACTCATAGTTCTGGGTGGTTTAGTGGCCTGTTTTAAAGTGTTATACAACCTAAGTGTTTAGCTAAGTGCCCATGCCTTTACTGCTCATCAGCAGAATCAGGTAACTTTTAGTTGCCTAATAATAAAACAAACTTAGTTTGCTGGCATCAGTATGACTTATTAAATGCCACCAAAAATGAAAACATCTTGTCAAAGGGTCTGACTGAAATGTCTCTTGTGCCCTTTCAAGTCAAGGTGGAATTTTTTTTGGAGACCTGACAGGGAAATGTGTTAAGGGAGATGTAAAAATAAGAATCAGATGTGGGAAATGTCTTGTGCTTGAATTTGTTCTTAGACTTGACCTAGAGAGAATTTTAATGGAAAAAGAGTTTTCCATGACCAAGATGTATGGGCTTAAAAAAACCCCCAACTTTATTTTGCATTACCTATCAAGTACACAAAGGCATGTGTTTATGATAATCTCATTGATATGTATGAATTTGTAAGATTTGAAAAATAGGGAGGAATAGGGCATTTAAACTGTGATCATCAGTATGGAACATAAGAGCAAAATCACTGAAGAAAAGGTACTTTTTAAAAAATCCAAGCAAATAATAAATGAAAACTTAAATATTAAGATTGTGCTTGGGAAATAATAGGTGGCATAAAATCGAATGTAACATGTTTCAGATTTATTAGTATTATTTCAAATGTTTTGTATGGGATAGTATCCATCTTTATATGGCTTATTTATATGGGAAAGAAAAGAAAAACAACACTCTTTAATTCTGACATTTATGCTAAAGTTCAAATAAGCTGTGAGTTTTTAACCTGTTAGTTTACAAGACCCTTACTTTTTAGATAATTTACATAATCTCTGTTATTTGTTTATCTGTTAATGTTATTGAAGCCTCAAAATTTGCACATTTTCTGTATTATTAGTCTTGATTGTCATTCTTGGAAAAGATCAAATTCCTGATTGCAAAAACAAGTTACACTGAATTGAGTAATAGTTTTATTTGTGCTTCAGATACTAAAAAAAAATGTAAGATGCTTAGATCAGATGTCTGTGTTCCTCCTCCTCTTGCTTTTACTGAGATGCATTTTAGAAGAGTTAGTGTTTACACCAAGAATAAATAAGTTTAAAAGAGGCGCTTGAAGGGTCCCCTATCCCCAGTTGTGCAATTTAGGCAATACATGGTAAACTTTTGTGGATAAAATTTTTTTCCAACAGAGAGTCTTAACAAAAACCTGTTAAAATACTTGCTTTAAATTTTCTTTTGACTAGTTGTTCTAGTTTTTTTTCCCACTGTACCAAGATGGATCATATCTAATAAAGCACGTGTGGTTTTTTACTAACTATCTGCTAGTACAAATGAGATTAAATTCCTGAGTTTCAGGTCCCTTCAGGATCATCTATTTCTGGGCAAGTTGCTGCTTGAAACCGAGGGTGCTCAGCAGATCACAAAAAATTCTGAGGTGTTTCTGGACTCCTTTGGTGCAGAGCTCTGTGCAGCAGTACTGCAGTAAATGGGGGGACTTGCAGAGTCAGGGCATACAAAAGGTAATTACTTTCTCTGTCATGGATACCAATTATGGGAGGGTGTGGAAAACCATGTCTGTTTTAGGTTTTTACCTAGAAGATGTTTGGGGTTTTTTTCAAGTAGAGAAATACAAATACGGAAGTGTATGGAAGATTTGAGAAGTGTCTGGAGTTGGTTCCACCCCAACTATTAATAGTTGTGTTTGGGATTAACTTAACTGGATAATTCCCTGACTAGAGAAGATCTCTCACATATTCCTTCTCTATTTACAGGGATCACCCGTTAGTTCCCTTGTTCAAGTTGTCATCCTTGTTTTCCTTAAGATCAGACTCAATTGAGAGGAAGAAAAAAAGGTGGTAAAGTAAGATCTTAGATCCATATTTGAGTATAACAAAAGGTGGTTGTATAACTTCTTTCAGCATGCTAGTTCTGCTGAGGAGTGTGGAGTGAGGCATGTACAAATGTTCTGTATTCTCTTCTGCTCTGACATATAGCAAGATGAACAGAAGGCTTCAGTCAAGTGCTCACCAACTACTGCGTCTAGAAAATTAAGGTCAGATGTTTCTTTCTATCCCTATGAAGTGTATTGGTAGATAAAACTCCCCAAAGTAAAAGTTTACATCAGTATGTCAGGTGTTCGATGGAGCTCCTGACTCGTGTTTGCGTAAACCATCTTTCCAAGCATGAAAAGTCTATATGGAATGAGCCTAAATTTGACAGTTATAGTCAGCAGTGTAGCATTAAGTCATGTCTATCATCACGTGAAGGAGACAGGTCTTCAGACCTCTGTTAATTCTGTTCTTTTTCCTTTGGCTTATTTACATCTTCAGGGACTCATCTTGTCACATATAGCAAGAATGTGAATCCAAAAGAAATAGTCCTGGCGTGATGAAAGTGGAACTTCGTGTGTGATTCTCATTAATGTCTTTTCTTGCAGACACAACTGCAAGTCTGAAAGCTGGTGCTTTCCTGTTTGCATATCATTCCCAAGGAGTCAAGAAACCAGACTGCCTGTTGGTGGGACTGTGTCAGTTATTTAAAACAGGCATTATCCTTACAAATGGAGTTTAGTTGTCTGACTTTTCTGAGGCAGAGAGAAATTTTCTCTGATCTTGCCATATTTCGTTTTGACTTCAGGATTAAGAATGGTTGCTCTTGGAGGGGTGGTGGTAAATGAAAATTCAGTTTTTTAATTTTTTACCTCTTTTGATGATTAATTGTAATGATTTATTCCTCTTTTCAGGATTACTGTTGATTGCCCATTCTTGGGAAGATTTTTAGTCTCTACACAGGAGTGGTTGGGGACTCTTAAGTCTTCACTCTGTATCTTGAATACACTAAAGGAAAGTGAAGAAAGAAGCCTAAAAGAATGTTGTGCTACTAAGAATGTGGTTAACACCTTTGCTCCTGAAACTTAGTATCACCACTGACACCATGATATATGTTTAGATAAAACACAAAACTAACTGTGAGATTAGGCCTAAAGTATGAAACTTTGTGCCATACATCTCCCTACCTTCAGTTCAAAATAGGCAAACCACATTTTTAAGGCTTGTTTTCATAAAAAAAGTGCATGATAAACATGAGCCAGCGAAGGTGGCCGACAGCCTATTGGGCTGCACTCAGCAGAGTGTCTCCAGCGGGTGGAGGGAGATGATCCTTCTGCTCTGCCCAGCTGTGGTGGGACACACCTGGAATACTGGGTCAAGGTCGGGGCTCTCTGATAAGAGAGAGATAAAGAGACACTGGAGCAAGCCCAGTGAAAGGGCTGTGAAGGTGATCTTTTCAGTGTGTACGCCTAACGAGGACAGGGCCAGGCTGTTTTTAGTAGTCTCCAGGGACAGACTAAGAGGTAGTGGACACAAATTGAAATACAAGAAATTTTATTTAACTGTAAGAAAAAACTTCTTTTACTGTGGAGGTGATTGAATGCTGGCAGAGGTTGCCCAGAGCTTGTGGAGTGTCCATCCTTAGTGATAGTCAAAAGCCATCTGGACCTGCTCTAGTTGCTCCTGCTTGGAGCAGTGAGGGCTTGCAGTAGATGATCTCCAGAGGTCCCTTCCCACCTCAGCCACGCTGTGATTGTGTGATATCTTAAATAAATATAAACAGCAACAGGAAAAACTCATGAGGATTTAGATACAAACACTGTGGGTAATAGTGGACTTGCTTAATGCTGTGGATACCCTTACTTCAGAGGTACATGTTGTGGTTTCACACTTCAGAAAGTAATATCCTAAAGTAAGGGTTTCTTGTCCCATGCAGAATGCATCCTCATTTCCTGACTTAAAAGAATTTCCTGTGCAATCCTGTAGGCCTGGTCAGCCTCAGGAAAGAGGAACTCTTATTTCCAAATTCCTTCCCTGCTGGGCAGAGTGAAATATTCCCACTGGAAATATACACCCCAAGCTTCTGTCTCTGTAACTTAACTTGTTGAATTTCATCAGCTTGATTTACAAGAAGAGCTTAATGCTTTTTAAAGAAAATTTTTTTTTCTGAATTTGTCCTTCAAAACATATATTTTATTTTTCTATGTAGAATTTTGGTTTTAGGGTTTATTTTCAACACACTGGATAAGATGTAAGGTTTTAGCTTTTCTTTTTTTTAGGAGTTTTGTTGATGTCAGTGTGGACTTTGTGAAAAGGAGCTATTAAAGCAAAGGTCAGGTACAAAATTGTCACTCATCACATGCTTATCTAGCTTATTTTTAAACTAATACACAAGTGTCTAAGTATCACATGGTCTTTCTTGCATTGCCGACTGGTGCCAGTCCTGGTGTCTTTTTTGTTTTTAAGAGATAAATGTCTGGTGGTTTTTGTTTTCAGTGACTATGTTTGTGAGTCATATATGTCTTATAATGTTGCTTTGCTTCTGAAGTTTAATCGTTTTTCAGAAGGTAGGTGGAGTCTCCACATTTTAACTTGGTATAGGCTGAAAACTGCAGCTGGGGAATGTTTACTGAAGAGTTTGTTTAGTCATTCACATTCCTCTGTTCTAACAGTTTGGTTTAGATCATTTGTTAAAGAGCTTAAAGAAGAACTCCCTTTACTATTGGTGCAGACCTTTTTTTTCCCTGCAAGTTCGGGGTTTTAGCTGATTTTTAAAAATTTATTTTTCCTTCCCAAAACTATCTATCAGTTACTTTTTAAAATTGCAAGTATGGGTAAAATAGTATAGTGTATTTTAAATAGTCAAATACATATTTGACATACATTAAACTTCTGTCTTTTGCTTTAGGTACATTATAATTCTTCAGTAAAATAGAGTGTAATAACTTTTGAGGTACTGTTTTTAATTTACCATTAAGGATAGTCTAAAGGACAGTTTTCTGCAGCAGAGAGAAAATATTAGTAGAGGTTAAACTATTTATGTAAGTATCAAGATCTTTAGGAAAGCTCAGCTTATGTGTTCACCAAGCACCCTATAAGCATGGAAATAACCTTTGATTCTCACTAAAGGATAAGAAGTGATGTCTCCTCTGGGCTTGGCCATTTTGCTTGAACAGAAGGAGTAAGATAATGTTGTGCTTGTTGGCTTGTGTCTGCAGTTTGTAGGTTTGCAAGAGCGTCTTGCTGTATTTGCAGCTGGTCTCAGAAGTGTTTCTTAGACATGTAAAATCCTAATCCAGCAATTCTTTGTGGAAACAGGCAACATACTCCAATTTTTGAGATATGTGTATGTGAAAGCACCAAACAAGCTTGTTTGTTACAGGTTCCTTTCTCCTGTAAATGTTTCACGCACACACTCAGTATACAACCCCTGCATCTGTGCTGAAAGTCAAACTGCTGCAGACACTTTATAACCAGCTAATATGTAACACAAGCATTCTTTGTGGTTCAGACAGCTGCTGAACTTACTGCAGAGACTATAATGGGAATTTTTGTAATGAAACTTCATAATGAAACTAGGGCCTCTTCTTGTACTGCTGGTTCATTCCAGCAACATATGTATTTTGAGTGTTGTTTCCTTGAGTGGAAGTGAGGATGCACAGTTTGTAATGTTAGAGTCAAATCTAGGAGTGAAGCCATACCTCTTTATGAAACAAAAGTCAATTAAACAAAACAGAAAGTTACTATCACAGAATGGTTTGGGTTGGAAGGGACCTTAAGGATCACCTCATTCCAACCCCTCTACCATCCTCAGGGACACCTTCTATTAGACCAGGTTGCTCAAAGGCCTATCCAACCTGGCCTTGAACACCCCCGGGGATGGGGCATCCAGAATTTCCCTGGGCAGCCTGTTCCAGTGCACCACCACCCTCACAGTCAAGAATTTCATCCTCATATCTAATCTAAAACCTACTTTCTTTCCATCTGATTAATGTATATTCTTTTAAATGGCACTTACTGCTAGTTAGGTCTCAAAGGTAATATTGCTCTACCTATATCCACTTAAAACCCTGGTCTCTGCTGTCCTCCTACTCTTCTTTCTTTAGGAGTTTAGGATTTATGATATGTCTTATGTCTATGTGGAATATTTTATGAATGTTGTTGAATATTGTATGCTGAATTATTATGCGAACAATACGTAGAGAAAAGTAAAGTTCCCTTTTGAAGTGAAATTATGAGAGTAATACTATAAATACTTAGTAAATACAGTGGCTTTTTTATTTTAGTCTAGAGGAGCTGAATGGCTTTATTTTCCAAAGGATTGAATGCTCCTCTGTGAAGCAAAACATAGAGACCTCCATCAAGTATTGTGAGACTGGAAAGTTTGATTCTGTAGTTTGCATAAACTGCCTTAGACGTGAGCACCCACAACAGCTTACTGCACATCTGCTCATTGGGGGGCTTTTCTCTGTTGTTTATACAATACATTCAGGTCTGTTCCCCCCCCGCCCCCCATCCTTTTCTTTTACATGTGATAAAGGTGTGTTTGCAGAAGAGAGTTTAGGATTTTTAGTATGAATTCAACTTAAGTGATTTCAGAAGTTTAAATATGGCCATATGTAACTCATAACAAAACTGATAAATTTAACCTTTTGGGTTTTTTTTTTTGGTAAAACCTGTTTACATTTTGGGTTGATTTGAACATTTTAGAGGAATATAAAGAAGCACAAATATACTCCTCCATTCAGGGAACTAAATTATGGGCACACGTCTGCTCACCCTCATACATGTGAACACATGCATAAACCTGGAGCAGAGAAAGCCCTTGGTCTCTAGAAAGGAACAGTGTTCTTGTTAGGTTCCAGGGTCTTAAAGAGATGAGATCAGCTGTGGTGCAGCTTGTTCCAGTACTTGACCGCTGTCGTTGTAAAATACTTTATTCGGTCTAATGGTATTTTCCTCTTTTACAACTTATGCCCATTGCTTCTAATCCTGAGGCCTTGAACCTCCAACAACAGCCTGGCTGTGCCTTCATTGTATGCTCGCATCAGCTGTTTGTAGACAGCAGTAAGAGCTCCTCATCCCAACAAGGAAGAAGCCAGTTTTCTTCACAAGGCTCCTTTTAGCCCGTTTTCTCCAGGCTGTTGATGTCTGTCTGAATAGGAAACCTGCCTTCCAGCATGTGAAGTGTTCCCCTCCACCTCCACCTTGCTGCAAATATATCACAGCCCTTCACCTATGTTGCTAATAAAGTTGGGCATCAGTCAGTCCCTGAAGAACACCAGTACTAACCAGCCACCAATTAGACTTTGCACTGCTCACTGCATCCCAGCAGTCCAGCCCATTTTTAACCCACCTTGTTAAACACTTATTCAATCCATATCACAGACTTCACAGATTCTAGAGGAACCTTACAAGTCAAAAAAAATAAAAAAATCAAGACCTACGACATCCTCAATCTTCCTCATGCCACAGGGTCAGTCACGTCTTTGTAGAATGCAAGGTCAGTTCATGTCCTTCTTCAGACATGAACTCCTTCAGCCTCTCAAGGAAAATGTCAGTTTAACCCATAAACATCTTGTAGTATGATGTCATCAACCAAATTTGTGAAAGCATTCCTGCAGGGAAGTAACTGGTTCGTGTTCCTTGGTACGTCGGCTTGTTGGGTCTGTTCAACAGCCCATAGGCACATCGTGCAAAACTCCCCCCATCATCCAAAAGGCTGGATCTTTTTAAGAACTTCATTGAAGCTGAAAAAATAGTTCAAATCAGCCATTGCAAAGATAATGTTGTAGCCAGATGGAGATGTGGAAATACGAAAAAAGCTTTCATTTGAGTATTGACTAAGGCCTGTAAACAACTGAATTGCTGAGCTACTTTGTGTTTTGTCTGTCCATTCCTTTTTATTGTTAAGTCTTGCTTTGGATGACTAGAGCTGCCTCTTGTGTATTTTCCAGCCTGTAATGTCTAGAAGGCTGTTTAGATCCTGAACCCCCAAGAGGTTCTGTGGCCTGTTTTTAATGCTCTGATTTATGCATTAAGTGCTTTAGTCATAGCCTTTCTGATTTTCTCTTAAATGACTGACCATAACTATCTGAGTTGCAGTGGAGGTGAAAGGCAAAAAAAAAAAAATCTTAAGTCTAAAGCTAATTGCCCATCTTAGTGCTTTACGAAAAAAAAAAAGCTAGCAAATTATGGTTTCTGTCAGAGCTGGCAGCAGTTGAACTGGAAAAGTTTCAGGCTCACCACAGACTTGAGTAGTTAAAAAGGAAATCAAAGCATACAAACACTGGCCAACTAGCTGGGAAGAATGTCAGACTATTCCAGTATCTGGGACATGAGGACACTGCAGGAGAGTTACAAGCATACAGGTCACCAAATGCAAGACAAGAGGAAGAAGTTAAGGAAATGGCAGGGGGAAAAAAACCAAACCTGTAAAGTAGAATAAAAGATCTGAGGAATCGTTAGAACAGGAGAATTTTAGAGAAGTAAAGGAGATGGAGAAGTTGATGATCACTGAAAAACTAGAGTTTCCTGTTTTTTTGCACTGTCATTGGTTTTAAATTCTGCAAAACATAGTTAAATACATTCAAACAACAGTACAAAATAATGAAAATAAAATATTTCTTAACTGGTTTTTTCCTATTTATTCAACAGTGAGTACCTTAATTTGCATTTCCTTTAAGAGGTGCATGCGCAGTAAGGAAGTTATGTCCATGGTCTGACTGACTCAGCTCTATAACTGTGCAAAAAGGGGATTAATTTGCTTTTGAAAATCCCTTTGGAAATTCTTAAAGGCAAACATAAGGGCCCTGGTTTAAATTTCTATTTTTAAAAGAAATCAGTCCGTGGATCTTATAAGAATAACTGTTTTAATCAGTCCACTAAATTGCTTGGGAAATCTGAGATTTAGGATTGAGAAATTAGTGTTGAAGTGTGTGGTCTTCTTTCATATTACATTGACAAAGTAATACATAAGGAAAGACTGAAGCA
>WEIT01005366.1:44174-55832 GCA_013389985.1 Dryoscopus gambensis
CAGGCAGTGGTCTACTTTTAAACGATGTTTTCTATGGAGCTGATTCAGGAGCTGCTAATGTTGTGAAGATGCATGGTAAATGAAGTGGATTGCTTATAGAAGGACACTTGATTCCCTTTACCCTTTTTACAGTCATGGAGATCTGCTGAGATGCTTCATTCCTGAAACAGAACCTTTAATGTGCTCATTGCACACACCCGTATCCTTAAAAATCACAATTTTAATTTAATCTATAGTATTTCATTAAAAACTTTGAAAGCTCGATTTTTAAAAGCTTTTGAAATTATTCGTTACTCACCAAATTATGTTTTGCAGCACATTGCAGTTTTGCTAAGTCATCTGCCCCCAGTAGAAAATATTTTAAATACAACTATACTATTTGTTGCTTTAAATACTAAGGCAGTTGTCAAGTCACAGCCCTCTGAAACTTTATAAATTAAAGTAAGTCTCCAAGAATCCTATCCTCAGAGGTCGTTTTCCAATCACCGCTGCTCATTAGGAGGGATCTGAGAGTAGTAGTTCCTTATGCATGTGGGCTGTTCTGCCACTGCATCCCTGGGATTAGCTGTGAACAGATTTCTAAGAACGCATCATTTTTATCTGAGATTTTTCTGCCATAGCTCTTCATTTCTACCCCCTTCATTACTACTATTTGACTGAGACCAGGAGTTATCATCTTCTAAATATTGTTGCTGTTTATGAAGTGCTGAAAGAATTGATGACTTGTAGTTACAATGCCATGGCATTTGCTGCTCCGTGCAACCACAGAACCTAATTTATCTACCTGTGCTATTTTGGTTTGAGTCTCTTTCTTGATATTAATGCCTGTCATGATCTGCCCCCAGATCTGAGTTCTAAATAGCCAAGCAGCTCTTTGGAAATACTTCTAAAATAAGTTATGTCTCTGTGAATCATAGGGCTTTAGTTTGAATCGTAGAGAAAAAACCATTGCAGTTTCCAGTAAGCATCAAGAACTGCACTGTTTTGGGTCAGGATGGGGAGCACAGATACACGCACCTTAGTGATGGGACGTTTTATCTTGTAATATTAATTTAGAATGCCTTAATACATTAATTCAGTTGCAAAACTGTGTGGCCAGAATAATTAATCAAGAAGTTTTTTAGACAAATGCTGAAAAGTGCCATTGATACACTTGATGTTAAATTATTGGCCGAAGTAAGCGAGGTGAATGTGGATGATATAACTATGCAGCTGTGACCTTTGAATCACCTGCTCTTGACTGTAGGAATTCAGTTTCAGAAAATGCAAATATTTAAAATACGAAATTAAATCATATTATGGCTTATNGAGCGTGGCATGAGTAGCAGAATTAAAAACAGCATCCTGTGGTTGAATTCTGCTTTGAGAAAAATGTGTGCAGTCCTGTGTGTGCTTGAAGGGTCATACTATTTTCTGCTAAAGCTCTTTTGAAAGACTTTTTAGGCTGGCATTGCACTTTCAGAGGAGAATTTTTATTGCAGCATATCTCTAAAATACTTGGCTACAAAGATAAGTTCAGACAAGTCCTGTTCTTATCATATCAGAAATGTTGTAACCTCGAGTGCATATTTGTACCTGTGGCTGGTGTCCAAGCTCAGTCTGAACAAGCTGGGATACCAAGACCTGTATTTCTGTAATAATATGGTTTGCTGCTTAGACTAATTAGCCTTTATGAGAAATAGCTTGCCACTGTTTCAGAAGTATTTTAAATCCGGAATATTTTTAAAGTGAAAACAACCTCCCATGCCCCAAGTATTTGTCAGGAAATTATATTCCCTTTCATTGTGGGTTGAAAAGCTTTATTGTAAAATGTGCAAACTTCAAGCAAAAGAACAGTTTCCTGAAAACAAGTCAGGCCTATTAGGCATGCCTTTTTTTCCCCTAAACTTTCCTGTGAACAACTATTTCCCCCCAATCCATTACAGTTATGCTTGACAGAATTTAGATATTTTGGAAGTACAAAGTAGACTTCATAGAGGTAGAATACTAAGAAGTAGTATTTACATTTAATTCTATATAGTATGGTAAATAACTGTAAGTGTAGTATAAATCTTGTTGTTAGGTTTTCAAAACTTGGTATTCTAATCAGAAAAATGTTTGTAGAATTCTACTAGCTTTTGTTTAGTAACTTGTGACCAGTATCTATCTCCTTTTCACGTGCTAGGAGTATGTATTTTGGGTGTTTCTTCTGCTCAGTCAAGCCTGCAAAGGGAGTTTGCTCTTTGTTCACACTACAGAGCATTTTTCTCAAAATTACATTTGATAGAAACTCTAAAAGTATCTTATAAAAGCATAAATCTCTTCTCTAAGCTGTATTTTGAAGCAAGTAAATTATGTTCCCCTTTCAGGAAAACCACAATTTTAATACAAAATATTCTCGGGTTGGAGCTATTGAGGCCATCTGAGGAAGTCTGATGGTAGGTGCAGAGAGTTGGTGTGGGAGACTGTGATGAGCAATCTTTCCATGTTTATACTGATATAATGCTCAGTGGTGTCAGGGGCACTGAAATACTGGCAGATTTTTTTTTTTTTTTAAATAAGGCAAACTTCATAAAATCTTGAGAATGTATAGCTAGTCAGATCTCATAAGGGCAAATATTAGTGTTTAGTCTGAATTGTGATTAATGATTTTATGCAAATTTCCAATTTGGTAGACCACTTTGGGAGCAAGCGGAAGCTTACTGGATTATTCCAGGTACTGAGGGAACACTTCCCCAAGACCTCCAGAGCAGCAGAGATCTTCTATCACATGATGCTGTTGCAGCCTTCAGCTCTCCGATCTTGCTCACAGATGTGTGGTCTTGATCAGTCACATTCAATCTGAGTGACGCTCGCACTAATGGCTCATCACAGTCTGTAACTGAGCTGTTTTCTGACCCTTGAATGAAAGATATTGTTTACTTTTCATATCTGAGGGTAGAATCTTGTCTTCACTAAACTTAGTGGCATAAGTCCTGTTAAGAGGAACCAGGATTTTGTTCCTCGTCTGTTCTTGTGCTCGTCTGCTGCTGAAATCCACTGATTAGTCCCACTGAAGGAACGTCTTTATTTATCTGCTGTGTCATAAGCATTCTTACTCATAATTAGTTCCATCTGTAAGGGGTAGCCTTTCATGTTAAGTATGTGTTTTATGAGGAATATTACTGGTTTGAAAATGAAGAGTCTGGTTAATATAATGCACAACATGAGCACATACTAGCTAAACATTGTGAAGACCACTTGTTACCTATGTCTACAAGAAAATTTTAGGCACTTTACCAAAATGTTGATGATACTCAGTTTGGTAACATGTTTGAAAAGTTTTTTAATTAGCCACATGGTAGTAATTTATCTTTGGATAATATTTTATCTTGCTGTGAATAGTTCTGTGTAACGGGCACATAGCTGATTAAAGGTTAATAATTCAAAGCAAAAGGTTAATAATTCAAAGTACCTTAATCAGTTTAGTATGTTGGAAAGCCAGGACTCAGTATTTTTTTGTTCTGGAATCACTATAAAATTTATCCAAAACATAGTGGCAGTTACAAACACAGTGATCATTAATTACTGTTTTCTAAAAAAGTCTGTGATTTCTTTGAGCAAAAAAAAGCTTTGACCTGTATTAACACAAACTAACATTTACAAACCAGCTATAAATGCTTGAAGAAGGCTCCTAGTTTAACACAAAGCAAATACTCCTTTGCAACTACTGGCTTGTTGCCTGTTTAGTCCTATGTATTTGAGCTACAGCTGTGGTAAAGGCTGGATTTTAAGGAGATGTTGGTTTTAGGTGATCCACTTGGTGGTGGATGCCACTTAGTAAGAGGCAGTGCTCAGATTCTCAGAGTTCCCAAAAGCCTTTTTCCACTTGATTGTCTGTGGTCTGAGTATGTGGCAGCATGGACATATGAGTAATTTGTTATGCTGGAAACTTGGAGTGGAGGCTGGCATACTAGGGAAGAAACCACTGCAGATCCTTGATTATACTTATGGTTTGATTTAAATTTCTATTTTCAAGAATTTTTAATTCTTGTGTCTGTTAAAAGTGGTTAGTTCAGCATTTTTACAAGTAGTTTAAATCTGCATAGTTTCGTTGGTCGGCTGTAGCCCAGAAGATTATTTCCTTTCCATGTTGGTATTAACAAATATGATATAAATAGGATATAGAAGTTTTGTCTCTTTTGGTTTCCTTTCTAAAATTGATCCTTTTTTATGTTACATCTAAGTCTGTCACTTTCTGTTTTTGTTATATAATGTCTTTAAGTACCAAAGAAGGGAAAAACTGAATTATTTAGACATGCCCAGTACTTCTTTTTTTTATAGGAGGAGTAAGTTAATTACCACAGCAAAACTTGGAAAAAGTCTGCCTCCTAATTCCAGCTTTCAATTCCTACCCCAAAATAATTCAACAAACCCCCCGAAGTTGTACTTAAAGACCATAGTAATAAATGTCTTGGAAACAATACCACATAATACTGTGAATATTTGGAAAATAATATAATATTGTGAAAGTATTGGAAAATATTATAATAATACTGTGAATATCTGGAAAATATCTCCGTCTTCTTTATTTGTGCTTCTTTCTCCACATTTCTGTGCTCTCTTTGTGACGGAGTTTACTGAAGTACCATAGAAGAGCTGCTGTTACTGCATTTTTTCAGGTAGCCCAGTCTTGTAGGACAGGAGCATTGATTTAGGATGTGAAAATTATGCTCAAGGTTTGGAGATGACTAATTTCAGAATTTGGCACTGTTGCATAGTACTTAACACTCCTAGTGTTTGCTATTCTTGCTGTAAAGCTTTTCTATTACTGCTACCCAAATACAAAGCAAAATACATAGTACAAAATGTATATGATTTATGCATAAATTATAAGGAGAAGAGAGAAAGAGGTAACATGGTGTGTTTTATAGATGTACTATACATGATAAGGGAACAGAAAAATCCTATATAGATAGTATAAATAAACCTTTTTACTGAACATCAATACCAGTTTAGATTTTGGATCTATTGATATCTATTACACAGGAGTAAGTTTAGAAGCTTTTTTTTTAAATAACTTACTAATATTACAGTTTTTATCAATCTTATGATTAATTGACATACCTGAAGGTCTACAAAAAGCATTGTTTTCATTCAAGGTTACAGTTCAAGTCAACAAAAAATTGTGATAAAGTTTTGTTGAAAGTCTTACACCAAACTTGTAGTAAGCCAGAATTTGCAAATTTAAGAAAATCATAAAAGCTCTTGGTGGGTTTTCCTGTGGGTTCCACCCCCCCCGCCCCCCATCCGAGTTTATATTTGAGTTCAATAAATTTACTTTATCCCAAGAGGAGAATCTTGATGTATCCCTTTGTAACTGATGGCTGACAGAATTCTCTTCCGTGAGTGAAAGAGCCAGTATTAAATAACCCAGTGTTTAAGGGGTAGGATTGTTGTAGTAAAATCTCTTCTTGATGACCTCAGAAGTTTGACAAAATAGCTGGTAATTCTATTTTCTTGGAGAAAGCAAGGGTTAGTATAGTACTAAGGTTAGTACATAATATCACACTTTTTGTGTTTTGGTTCCAAAAGGGCAGACATATTCGCTCTGAAACTGATTTTATGTTTCCTTGACTGATCTGTAATGCTTTTTCTTTTTGTGTAGCTGTGTGGAAAAAGGCTGGTTTAGCTGAATGAATGATGTGGAGGGAGAAGAGTGTGACATTTGGATGTCTGGATGGGAGCCTGCTTAGAAATGAAGTGTTGAGTTGAATGGAGAGTTGTGCTTTAAAAACAAACTAATGAAAAAGAAAATCAAGAAAAGAAAAAAAAGGTAGACATGCTTTGCGCAAGGGGAGCACGGGGAGAAAGAAGTACCCATGGGCTTTGAGGGAAAGCCATTCATGGCAAATTTTACATGACAGTGACCTAGAAGAAAAACATTTTAATTTGCTACATAGGTTACACAAAGTATAAACTAATTATCTGCTTACACCTTCTTGATTTCAAGTGCTACCTTTTACACATGCTTCAGATCCTGTGCAATAAAAGCCTTTTGATTTTTAGAAGAAAGGTGAGATACATCTGATGAATAAGTTGTGTTTGGGTGGCAATGAATCGCTTATTTGGAACAGGTTGTAGAGATTTAGATTTAGGGATTTTTTTCTATTTTAATAGCCTGTTGGATATTTTACTGGCAGCCTTTTTCATATACAGTTGTAGTTAATAGAACAGTCTGATTGCTGCTGTTAAGCAGTATATTTTAGTTTTCCGATCTGAGGTGAATGCTACAATCTGATGTTTTGGTCTGATAGGCACAACGAATAATATACATATCCTGTCTAGCAGAGAGAGTCACAAACTACCTAGATGTTCTTTTGGAGAAATTAAGATTCTGTTGAATGGAGAAGTCTCAGGGCTGAGGAGATGTGAAGTTGCCGGAGGGCACTTGAGCAAACATTCTGGGCAGTGTTCTGCCCTTCCTGAGCCCCTGCTTATCCAAATGAAGCAGAACTGACATGAGGGGAGTCTTTATGAAGGAAAACGTTTAGAGTTTGCAAAGCAGTAATCACCTAGTCATGGAGATGCCAGACGTAGTAATAGAAAACAAGATATATCCAAGTAGTAAACATGGGCTTGTAGCTGGTGACTTCATGGGAACCCACCCAGTGCTATCTTTGCCTTTTCAGTATTGTTTTGAAAGTTCTATGGTATTAGTTCCAGCTATGCTGTAGTTGGAATGTTCGCCTTTTCTGGCACCCAAATGTTTTCGTTTAATACCTTTATTGATTGTCTGGATGAGTGAATCAAGTGCATCCTCAAAAAGTCTGCAGACGACAATAAGTTGGGCTAGGGTGTAGATCTGTTGAAGGGTAGGAAGGACCTGCAGAGGGAGCTGAACAGGCTGGATTGATGGGTCAAGGCCAACAGTATGAATTTCAAAAAAGCCAAATGCTGGGTCCTGCACTTGGATCACAACAACCCCTTGCAGTGCTACAGGCTGGGGGAAGAGTGGACAGAATGCTGTCTGGTGGAAAAGTACCTGGGGATGCTGGTTCACAGTGGCTGAACATGAGCCAGCAGTGTCCAGCTGGCCAAGAAGGCCAAGGGCATCGTGGCCTGTACCAGCAATAGTGTGGCCAGCAGGACCAGGGCAGTGATTGTGCCCCTGTAATTGGCACTGGTGAGTCTGCACCTTGAATCCTGTGTTCATCTGCGGGCCTCTCGCTTCAAGAAGGATACTGAGGTGCTGGAGCGTGTCCAGAGAAGGGCAACAGAACTGGTGAAGGGTCTGGAGCACAGGTCTGATGAGGAGCAGCTGAGGGAGATGATGGTGTTTAGCCTGGAGTAAAGGAGGCTCGGGGGGAACAGCTGCCCGAAAGGAAGTTGTGGCAAGGTGGGGACCTCTTCTGCCAGGCAGCCAGCGACAGGACAAGAGGAAATGGCCTCAAGCTGTGCCAGGGGAGGTTTAAGTTGGACATCAGGAAAAACTTCTTCACTGAAAGGGTGGCCAGGCATTGAAAGAGGCTGCCCTGGGAAGTGGTAGAGTCACCATTCTTGGAAGTGTTCAAGAAATGACTGAACAGGGCACTTAGCACTGTGGTTTATTTGGTGCAGTGGTGATCAGTCAGATGTTGGATGTGATGATCTTGGACGTCTTTTCCAGCCTTAAAAATTCTATGCTGTTTTTGAAGCTGTGGCCCTTTTGTTGTGAAAATGGACAGAATTTATGGTATTCTAGGAAGCATGAACAACAGAAATATTTATAATGATTTTTTGGGGTCTATGGGGTTTTTAGAGCTTAGGTTTAAATGCTTTATCCTATAAAAAGCTTGAGCAATATCAGCTTTAAAAAGGGAAGAAAGGGAAAAAAAGCACAACAAGCTTACAATGAGAGGTAGTTTTTGTTTGCTTTTGGTCTTTCCATCCTTGTACTCTGAATTAGTCTGCCTTTAGTATATTGTCAGGTAAATTAAAAGCAATCACATTATTCCTTCATTTTCTTGTAGGAGTTTTCATTAGCTCCCCAATCTTTTGTGCCAAACTGTCTTTCTGGTTGGTCATTCTGTCTTCATTATATTATTTGTTCTATTTATTGAAGCCAAAGGAAAGTTGGAAAAATTAATTGAAATGTCTTTCCATGTATACACACTTTTAAAAATCTATTTTCTGCCTTTTAGGACTTTTTTCCTGTATTTTCTTGTTCGAGCTGGACTTTTTATGTAATAGAGGGATTGGAAACCTGGAGATGCATCTTTAGTAATGAACAATGATTAACTCTATTATACCTTTCTAAAAAATATTTAAATTGCCACTCTTGGGTTTTGTATGTGGTTCCCACTGATTGTTTTTCAACCTTTCATATAGATGTGAAAGATACTTTAAGAAGTTAGGACAGCATAATGTTTTTCAAACTATTCCATTGGTTTTAAAACAGAATACTACTATTTTCTGGTCATAGATATAAAAACTCATTTTTCCAGATGTACTTAATAAATATAACTGTGCATATAAACATTTTCCTGGCTAGTTACTGAGTATTTTCATTTTCTGAGCAGGTGTCTCAATGCATGTACCTACTGTAAAACTAAGCATGCCAGAGGAGATCTAGCAAGTTATCCAATTGAAGAACTGGTGGGCAGAGCCAAACAGTCTTTTCAAGGTAAGGAGTTTTACCCCTACAATAAAAGTGAGCCACTGAAGTGTATCTGGGCTTACCTCTACGCATAATGACTGGGATACAATATGACTCTGATGTTCTCAATAGTCATAGCTGTGTCTCATGGTGCCTTTGTGGTAGAAAGCCATGCTTTTGTTATGGTGTGCACCACTATTTGCAAAATGTAGTCTTTTAAGGAGTATTTTATTTTGATTTTAGGATTGTTCAAATGAAGTTCTATGCATGCATGTTTTTGAGATGATGTGGAAATGGGAGAATTTGGTCATTTTACTCTTATCTCTGGTTTTTTAGAGAAAAGGACAGAAACCATTTTTCATTCAACTGTGAAGTAAATTTCATGAGCCTCACAAGGATTCTTAAAACCCTGTTTAGGGATACATTGCTTTTGCTGGTAATGAATTTACTGGAGAAGTTCTGGGATGTTTCCGAGAGCCAAAAAGAACTTACCAGTTTTACGTTCAATAGGAGATTTGTTACATCACATGGATTCGATCAAAAATTAAGTTTTTCCTGCAGTACACTCTCTGTGCCAGTATCTGCCTAAAACTCTTGTATGTCTGGTAGTTATGATAGCTTTATTGTATTTTAGTATTTGTTCTTTATATCTAAATTTTACCTGTTTTCAAAAATACAGATTTCCAAATTATGCCAGTATTCATTGTGAAGGCACAGGTGATATTTGTTCTGTTTGTGTGCCATTTTTAAGGATTAAATGTACCTTAAAAATAATCTGGTAATTCTGGTGCAGCAGCTCCTTCCGTCTTTGTATGAAATACTTTGAATCAAAGGTAGAGCAATAAATGCAACATTTGATGTCATATCCTCTGTAGATGTACAGACAGCATATCCATTGGGCTTCACTTATGGCTTCAAGAGTTGCAACCATTCTAGTAAGAAGTCTCCAAAGATTAAAAGTGTTTTTAAATCTATCCTTATTTAGGGGTCCATAATGAACCTTATTTAGGCCAGTGATGAACTTTTGTCTATTCCTATCAGTAGTACGCAAGGAAGAGTCCTTTTCCTTATCAAAGCCCTTGTTCACAAATTCGAAGTTCTACATTTTACATACAGAAAGGTCTCGCTTAAGGTTGCAAATGCCCTTTTCTTTCACTTTTTTAAAAGCCATGCACCTCTCTTTTCTTCTGTGAAGCTCATCTGTGATTGCCACTAAATTTTTTCTATTGCTTAGGTTTGTAGAATTCATGCTCTCATTACTGTGAATTGGATTGTCTGTTAGGATTGTCTGACAGGAATCCTGTAATGTCAGATTTCTTGGTTAAGTAGGGTAAGTTTCTAAAACCTGTATACATATTATGAAATGATCCGTAACTGAAATAGAGGATGCATAAATACATTTGTTATTTTGTGGAGAAGCAGTTCAGGAAATATGTTTCAGAAAACTAGAAGTTTTCAGTAATATAAGACAGATGATTTTGAAATTGGCAGGTAGTTACTGAGTGGGAGAGAAGCTGCCATTTATAAGTAGCATAAGAAGTGTTACTTAACACTATATAACTGTTTTAAAGAAACTTTGGGCTATTCTTCAAGGAAGTGTGACAAAGATAAGATGGGCAATAAGTCAGGATTAGGACCTTGCATAAGTTAACCATCTAAATTTTATTTAGGTTTATGGGGTCTGTGGAAAGAAAAAAACCCCAGACTTGTCTGTCCTGTTATAATTGTACTTATATACCATCAATGCCACATTATATTAACATAAAGATGTATTTTCTTGGCATAACAAGAAAGAAAACTCAAGTTTTGTTTGTCTTTGCAGACAATGAATGTGAAATTTTGGAAAGTATTTTGATCTTAAGTATTGTACGTTTGGATTGAAATACCAGTAATTCAATTCATCTGTTGTACTGTGGCCTTTATTATAAATATTGAGTCTTTCAAAATAATTTGATTTCTAATGGAAAAAGTTGCCCTTAAGCTATTGTTTTGAAATTTCTTGAAGAAATGCTATGGCGTTTCTCACAGCAGGCATCTCCAGGGAGTTTATTCTTGTTTGGCCTTACACTACTACCTCTGTTAGAGGGCATAACGAAAGAAGCAAGTATTTATTCAGTTGTAAAATGGCTTTGCCTCCAGCTTTCACATACTTAGAAATGGATGAAATAGTCGGATACTTAGTTTGCAGTGCATGGAGAATTTATTACTGCCAGCTTGCTGCAGCTGTGGGCTGCAGAAACATCATCAATCCAGTGAAAGACTAGCAATTCAAAGCCATTATTCAATTTCTTGCTGAGTTACTGAGCCACAATCTCTTCAACAATCACTTCTGTTTTCACAGAAGATGTATTGCTGAAGCTCTAGTTAAAAACAGAGAGGTACAGATGTGCCATGAAAAGTTTTTCCACTTTGAAGACTGATTAAAAGGAGATGTCTGAAATCACCATGATTGAACAAATATCAGACTATTTCTTGTAGTTTTCCAACCTCTGAAATAAGTGGGTTTTATATATTATTTTAATGTATTGATTTCAATGTAATGTGCACAAAAACTGTTGGAGATTTCTAGTACACGCTGCATACTTTCATAGTGCATTGGACTAAGTGTTAAGGTGTACTGAAATTGAGGGGGTTTTGCATACTTTGCACGGGTTTATGTTTCTGCTGTGAGCTCCATAATAGTTTTGAAGTTACAAGTCACATGAACTTTGGTATTTCACAAAATTTCATTAACAAAATAATCTGTCTCAAGTTGAAAGTAGTTTGTTGAGTTTTTTTGGTTTTTAATTTTAATGTTTTTTTCCATAAATGTCAACTGTTAGTAAGTAGTTGTTTAATTTTTTTACATTGGCAGCTGTGTAAAATCAGAATATATAGCAGACTTCTCTAATAAAGCTAGTAAAATAAAAGTATTGTGAAATACAGTAGAGTTGGTCTTTGAGTGGAGAACAGATGTCTACTGTAAGGTTGTTTATGCAGAGTTTTTCTACATCTGATTGTACAGCGCTTTCTTTGTGTCATCAATTTATTACTAAGTTTTTTTCAAAATGTGCTGTGTCATG
>WEIT01005371.1:0-10842 GCA_013389985.1 Dryoscopus gambensis
GTTGCAAAGAGATATACATGAGCTGAAGTTGCTCCTTCAGACAGAACGATTCATGGGATGTGTTCTTCATATTTAATTTCTGGAACTGAACACACAACTGTGTTCTCAAATATTTATCTTATATAAACTCATTTCTAAGACCTATTCCTCTACATGCTGCAAGCAGAAAAACAGAGAACATGATTCAAAACCTACCCCTATTCATTTTAACCCAGAATGGATAGCTTGAAATTGTGTGCCCCAAGGGACTATTAACAAAGATGGTATTCAAATTAGATTAAAGCAGGCAGATATGCTGTGAGTTATGTCTGCTCATTTCCCACAAGATTAAGATTTTTGTTTGTTCCCAGTAATATATGTCAACACGAATTAATGCAGGTATTTTATTACATATGTGGAAAAAAAATACCAGACTCATCATTTATCCGCGAAGGAAAATACACAAGATCATGTTTTCTGGGTTACTACTCTAGTTATCATGTCACACTGTAAAATAGTTCCCCCACCAAAGGCTTATAAGTTAATTAGATCTGATTTTTCTCACTTTTTTTTTTAGGTTTTTTGAGTGGAATTTACATTGCGCTAGAGCAGTATAAATGCAAAAGGTAGGAGGAAATATTTAAATACCAAGAGCAAACCTATTTCCTATTCAAATTCTGTGGGATTGTGTACTTTCCTAAAATTTTGATAGTACTGCTTTTTCCTTTTTTCTAATACCAGATCACACTATTAATTACAGCAATTACATAATATTGTCTGAGAGAAATGTCTATGTTCTTTCCCTAGTGTGTTCTGAGAAATCAACTGCAGAAAAGTGTTCTAAGAGAATGAGAGTGAGTCGCTTTAGGCAAAGCAAAATTCACTTCTGATTAAGCGATTTTTCTCCAGACTGAAAAGGACTTTTTATTTCAGTTTCTGCTTAGATGGATACTTATTTTTTTAGTATAACAACATCTAATAGCAGAATTGAAAATTCTTGATAAAGGGGTAATTGCAGAAGCTTTTTCAGGCAGAATCCAGGAACTGAGAAGAGGAATCCAGATTTTGAAAATTCAAAAACTGATGAGAAATTTAAATAACTTTTGACATTGGAAAAAAAGAGATAGAAAATCTGAAGAAAGGAGGAAGTAGGTTAAAAGGACTGCAACATTTAGACCAAGAGAATTAAAAACATAAAACTCTGCAACATGAAGATCTTTAACACTTTTCTAGAGTGAAAAGCTATAATTTTGCAAGCACGATATGAAAGCAAACAATGTTAGAGCAAGTTTTAAGTATGACAGAAATGGATCATATATAATAAATCTAATCTGAAATGAAAGCATAAGATTTCAATTTATATCCACTAGTAATGTTTTGAACCTTGAAGCTCAGGAGCTTCCATAATAATTCATGCTGGTGTGCAAAGAGAAGAGTAGGCCAGAGCTGTTCCCGTCCAAGATTCCAAAAAGCAAGAAACCACTGGTAACATTTTTTGGGCAAAGTGGGATGGTGTGCAAATGCCTTTCAGCTGAATTGCAATTTTAGGAAAAGATCACTGAAGATTTGGTTTCTATTTCAACTTGGGGGGTAATAAACCAATGACAGCCATGGGAGGAGGAAGAAAAGGCTGCAGAAGGTGCACTTAGGTTGTCCTGGCAAAATTTCAGTCCCACAGGATGTGGCAGGTGAGCTGGCAGGACCAGTGTTCTGGGACCCGTAGTGAGCAGATCCATTATAGTATCTGTGCTCTTTGAGAACCCATATAATACTGATTTCTTTTTAGACTGGTGGTACAAGTGCAGGGGTTTATTTGCAATGACGTGACAGAGAGATGCATCTTGCTATGATACCCGTGATGTAAGACTGAGAGCTTTTGGGTGAAACTTCACAGAGAAACAGTGATTCCAGCAAGGCCTCCCAAGGCAATACTAAATACAAGCTATAACTCTTATACCATGAGAAATGGGAATGCTCTCAAGTGAGACCTTGCAGCACTTTCATGGGAGTTTATCTGATCCAAACTGCTGACTCTGCTGACCCAAGACAACAAAAACTGATTGGAAACACATAAATAGAGGAGCAAGAGGGGAGAAAAGGCATCATTAACGGAGAACTAAATTTAAAAATGTTCTAAACTGTGATTGAAGAATCTAACAGAATAAATAGATAGTTCTTATTCCCTAATAAATACTGTATTTCCCAAAGAAAAATGTTCAGAGATCTGATCCAGGAACCTGGCATATGAGAAATACTATTTTGCAAGGTTATCCCCAGGGATTTTTATTTTGTGGATGGATTTCTGTGTGGGATAATAATTACTATTATTTGTCACATTTTCAAAATAAAATTTTAGATAATGCTTTCAGCTTTTCAGTATCTAGGTGAGCAGTAATATAAATAATATAGGCTGCTGAGCATTTTCTATTCGAATTTCTTAATTATACTTGAGAGAAATAAAAATTTATAAAAAACCTCACAACAACCTATCACCAAAACTGAAATAATACTTCTTTGTTGTTTGGATGACTTTTAAGTTATATTTTCTCAGTGTACCACATAATAATCATTCAGGCTTTCCCTTTTCTCCAGTCAAGTCAGGCCTGCACTACTCATGATGCAGCACAGGTTTCCTATTGAGTGCCATCATAAGAGGCTTGTGAATGTCAGAGGATCAGGTAACAGCCAACCTCTACCTGAATTCCAGTGAAGTTATACAGCTCACAATAAAAATTAAGTTCAAGACTGAATTATCTTGTAGCAGTGTTCATCTCAATGCATTCAAATAAAATGTTTTAATGCTCAAATACAGAAAGTTTCCATTTGAAAAAAAAAGCTTTAAGATTAAATATTTAACCATTACTATACTGAAATTTTTAGTAATTGAGAATTCTCTTGGGGGAGCTGGCAAGTGATATTTTGGGAGGTGAGAAAAGAAGCTGCAATTTCCTACACAAACCATAGGTTTTGATAATTTCCAAGTAAGTGCTGTGGAAAATTTATTCAGAATACTCGAGCTAGGCATATTTATGGCGTCTTTGGGAAACATAATTGCTGAGATATTATGGAAGTACTCAGTGTACTGATGGAGTGTATCCTAACAACTTGCAAAAGCAAACCATCATGAACTGGCAAAACTTAGTGGAATTTCTTGTTCGCCTGCCATTTAATACATATATTTTGGAAAGCAATGTTTAATTTTAAATTATTTGGGATATGACAGAAGATAGAATATGTTGAACAAGTTTTTGCAACTAGCAACAAACCTTGGGGATTTTAAACCATTAAAATCTCTTAACAATTTTTATTATGAGACTGTCAGAGGGAACAAATATTCAAAGTCATTTAGTTTGTCTGTTCCCATTAAATACATCCACATCCCTGCTGAAAAGTAACAACATTCTAAAGATAGTAGGAGCAGCTGTGAATTACATTTTTTACAATTACATTTATTGAGAAATGTATTAATTCTGTTTGTATTTAATGCAGTTTCCATATCATCATGCATTTCAGAAAATAGGAAATCTGGTTTTGCTATGAGGGCTGCTGGGCATGTATTTTCCAGATGAGGAATATTTGAGACTCAGCAGCCAGAATAGTTTTTCAGTTAAACAAGAGTACTTTGGAGCAATGGAATACCTGATGCCTTAAGAGAAAAATCATGTACTCAGTCACTGTAGGAGTTTAAAGTGATTAGCTGAAAATACCCAGCAAAAATGAAAGAACAAAGAACTAAAGTGCTGAAGACTGATACTTGTGGACTCTGGAGCTCATAGAGAGCAAAATACTGTTCTCTGATTGAGGCAAATATTATGTGTGCTGAATAATGGTAAGCTCACGGGAGCATGTTGTAAGAGCCAGCAAATAGATTATGAGTAGAAAAGTACGAATGTACAGAGGTCGCTGGATGCAGGAAAGAGCAGCTGCAATGCCTGTATGCTCAAGTTTAAAGAACGCTCAAGCTTAAAAGAGGCTGCTAGGAGGACAACAGCACAATTGTTCTCAATATCAGACTTGACCTTGATCTATAAAATTGGGCAGCTACATGACAATGCAGCAATGAGACACATTGCAAGAGACCATGTCATGCAGCTTTTGTTGATGGACACTGCAATCTGTACTTGTTTTCTTTCTTTTAAAAGCAGTATCTCTTGCACTTTTTTCTATGACTAAAAGGGGGCACAGACGTTCTCTTGCAATATGTGTACCTTTGGGTTTTTCCAACGTATGCTGTTTATGTATCTGATTGTAAACAGCATGTTGGGTGGACCTTGACCAACTGCCAGATGCCCATCCAGCCTTCATTCCCCCACTCCCTCCCACAACGAGACAAGGGGAGAAAATGAGTAAGCTTATGGGTCAAAATAAAAAGAGGGGGTCACTTATCATTTACCATCACAGGCAGAACAAACTTGATTTGGGAAAAAAAAATTACTGCCAATTAAAATAGATTTGAATGGTGAGAATTAAGACAAAATTAAAACAGCACTTTCCCCCCTACTGTTCACTCTTATTCCCATGCTAAAATTCATTCCCCCTCCTTTGTCTCTCTACATGGCGCAGAGAGGATGGGGAATGGGGCCTGTGGTCAGCCCATAAATTTCAGTCAGTTCATAACTGATGCTCCTTCCTCCACAGAGTTTTTCAGTGCTCCAGCATGGGCCCTCCATGGGCTGCAGCTTCCTTCAGAGCCTGTCACCTTCTCTGGCATGGGTTCCTCCAGGTGCTGCAGTGTGGATATCTGTTTATACACAGCACTCCATGGTTTGCAGTGTGGATATCCACTATGGGATGTTCCTCTCAGCTGGCTGCAGAGAACCACCTGCTCCACTGTGGTGTCTCCAGGAGCTGCAGGGAAATCTCTGTTCTAGTACCAGGAGCATCTCCTCCCCAGTCCTTCCTAGGATCCGTAGGGCTGTTTCTCACACTTTCTCACTCACTCATCAACAGCATTTTGATCTTTCTAAATAGGTTTTCCCCAAGGTGCCCCACCCGTGGCTGAAGGGCTTCAGCTGTGCCCGGCGGTGGGCCCAACAGGAGCTGACAGGAATCAACTGTCTCCCACACAGACCAACTCTGGCCTCTCCTCACAGAGGGCAGGGCTGTAGCCCTCTCCCCCTTGCCAATACCTCAACACCCACACCCAACAGAAGCAGGCAGTAAGTGACAGCTCTGGAGGAGAGTGTGACAAAAGAAAGAAATGAGAAGGCCCATTGGCAATGGGTAAATAGAAGAGTATTTCAGCTGGGCTTCAAGACTCCATTGGAAATGGGATGCATTCAGGCAGTGAGACTGAGTGGCACAATTAAGAATTATGGCTGGAAATCTCAGAAGAACCAACTGCCCACATTAAAAGCTTGGTAAATACAAGAAAATTATAACATAAGAAACAGAAAGAAAGGGAAAATATATATATGTTTTAAAAGTTCTTCAATTCCTGTTATCTTCAAAGTATTGTTTACTTCTTTTTTGTGTTTCCAGCAGAAATTATAAATGCAGTGTATTTCAAATGCTAATATGCTGGATTCAGACAATTAAAACATAGCAACTCTATTTGGAACTCTATTAATCCCAAAGCACAATAGCAATCAGGGATTCCCTTGTATTTTTTTTAATCCACTGCACACTTTTGGTGTCATAAACTGCTTCGCTGGCTTGTTTGTAATACATCTTGTGTTACATTCTGCAGCCTGAGCAATTACTGAACTCATTTAAATTCTAAGATAAGCTACTTTTCTCCCTTTTTAAGCATAAGGTCTAAAGGCGACACTAAATTCTGGGGATTCTGAGGGTTTGAGAGCTCAGCGAGTTTTCTGAGTTTACTAAAACTTTCTTCCATAATTTAGACTCCTTTCTGGAAAAAAAAAAAAGTATTCGGTTTAAGCATAACCAGTCTTCCCCCTAAGTGCTTAATCCCAAGCTCACTGAGGTTAGTGGAAAGAGTTCTGAGGGCTGCATCAAACTTGAAATGGAAGTCTGTGCCCTCTATTACTGACGAAAGCTCTGCACACACAGAACTACCCAGCGACAGATATTCAATGTATTTTTCTTTTGACAGAATTTCACTCTGTATCTTCTACTGCTTGTCTTTCCCCACACTCTCCGAATTTGTTTTCCCCTCTGTCCCTTCTATTCTCTTTCTCATACTGCTTTTGTCAGATTTTGTTATATTGACTCAGTTTTCTGTCACCATATCTCCATGTGGGGAGAAAACAACACACTGTCCAAAAATAATTTTCACTTCCCAGAGCTTCAGCTGGTTCAGGAGCAAGCAATAGGAACCTGCTTAATACCTCCATCTTAAGGATTTAACACTCGTAGATAAAAATGAAATTATTTAGAATGTATTTAATTGCAAGCCATGATTTATAGACTTGAATGTCTAATCACAAGCTTCTAATCCCACATTTAATTACTTAAATGATCATTCATTCTCCAAAGTCCTCAGGATCCTGTACTTTTTAAATGTGGCACTTTTTTAATGTAACTCTTAAGAACCTAGGTAGATTTAAGAATCCAATGTTAATCACCTGGGTAACATTTAAGAACCCAGTGTTAATTACATGGGTTTAACATGGAGGGTGATTCTACCAAATCTCTTCTTAAAAGAATAACTCCATTTATCATTTGTAACTCCTTACAGAAGTGATTTGTATGCAGAAAAAGAACCTGGAAATTTTATATACCAAAGTCTGACTGCAACTTTTTGCTTTGTTTTCTCGTGTTTTTATTAAGTTCTGTATGTAGCACAGCATATTTAAAACCCTCCAAAATGAATATAGCAGGGATTTTTTCCATGATTCTCACAAAACCAAAAGATGAGTTACCAAGCCATTCTGTATTCACAACCACGCTGTAGAAGTTCTCAGACACAGTGACTTTTCAGCATCAAAAAATGTATGAACTAGTTGGGCTTCTGGTAAAAATATTCGAGTTGCATTATTAATTTTCTTCTTAATGTCCTCCTTTAGTATTTCAACAAAGTAATCAAAAATGGCTATATTTTATAATAAAAGCTATAAAGTATATACCAGAAAGTATGATTTGATATTTTCATACTCCATACTTGTTTAAACAAGGTGCATATCAGTGGATTTTTCAATTTGCAAATACAGGTTTTTCTGGGGGTTGTGAATCTCACCAAGTAGACAATTACAACAGAAGCTCATAGGTAAAATTACAGAAGAGAGACTTTTTAACAACTGGATTTGCTGTGTTGCCTTTGCCCTTTGCAGCCTGGAGAGATGGAAACTATAGGCTGCAGACACTGTTCTGGCAGATGGGATTTATTGATCCTTTACATGCAAACCAGGGTCAGCACATTCCTGGTCTAAATGTCACAGCCTTTCAACCCTGATGATAGAGGCATCTCATGATGATAAGAGTGTTACAAAGGTGCTGTAATTTTTTATTTGGGAGGAGAGGTGCTTTCAAGAAGGGATGCTTGAATGTACAGTAACATGGGGCAGGGAGCAGTCATGCCAGGGCCTTCTCTGTGTACTCCCAGGGGCTCTGCCACCTGCCTCAAACACTTGGTTTGGGGTTGACATGGATGTGGATGACCAGCCAGCCCTGCCAGGGGCAGTGACAGAGCCTGAGGTAGATGTCCAGGATGGAGCTGGGTTGGAGTGGGTTGTAAAACATCCCTTGAATGGGGCTGCTTTAAGCTCACACCATGGGGTGGCCATGTTGTGCCAAGGCATCTCCCTCCATAGCCCCAACCCACCAACTTGGGGTTCCAGCCAGGCCTGTTCCCAGCCCCCTTTCTATGCCTGTGCCCAGCACTGGCCCCAGACAGGTAAACTCTGGTCCCCAGTTTTGGTGGGCTGACCCTGGACAGCAGCCAAGCACCAAAGTTGCTGGGAAATTTCCCATAATTTACCAATAGGGGTCAAATATAAAGCTGGGGACAGGGACATTAACAGAAAGACCCTGCACAAGGCAAAAGGTCTGTAAAGCTATTGTCTTCAAATTAGTACAACTCTTCTTTTAAAAAAAGGGATCTGGCTGTAGGTACAAATACTCCCTCCTTTTTAATGAAAGAATTGTATTTGTCAGGTGAAAGCTGAAGCAGTAGTGGAACACTCTTCCTGCCCAACATGAGATGCTCTCACAAGGCCTGTATAGGTGAAGTTCAGCAGGGATGCTGCAGCTCTTTAGGTGTGTGCTGCTGGAAATGTGCGAAGTACTAGTTAATGTATTTTACTTCAGCTGTGATCAGGCATGAGCCAGAGCCTTCCACTAAAAGAGCAGTGATTAGAAAGAAGACTCACTAGGTCCAGGCAATCACATTCTATGCTGTATGTGGGTTTTTTTAAAGCAAATCCTCATCTAACTGGAACCATCAACTATGCTTTTAATCCAAGCCCCTGAAGAAAGCTAAAATGATTTGGAAACAGAAGCCCATCACAATCATCCAAGACAATTATTTTTAAAAAATGTTGAATTTTGCATCAGCTGAACTGCTGAAAAAAGGTCCTTTAAACAGTCAGAGATACTTTATTGCAGCCTGCAAATCCTATCTCCCTTTCACTTATCCTCCTCACATGAATTCCAGGTTTGACCTTTGAGAAATCCAGGAGAAAGAATCACAGCAGGTGACTTACTGATCTTCCACGGGATCTGCATAATGACATTTCCTGATCTATCAGAGTTTGGCTTCCTAGTTCAAAGCTGAGCACAACCACAAACAGCTGGTACAAGACACAAAGTCTAAAATATTGACCAGCAACTGGTCAATACGTCTTGAAGAGTGAGAGTTCAAGATGGTTTGAAGCACCCTTCCACAGCCACCATACAATAAGCTGAGATTCTTCTGTGCTTCAATTATTTCTTAAGATCATTTTCTGTTCCTGCATTTATCCACTGAACTTGATTTAAACCTTGCATTCTTTCTGCTCTATAAATCGAAATGTCCTTGAAAGCAGATTGAGAGCTACTGCAAAAGTTATGAGCAAGCATGGAAACAATCTGTTGATGGACTCTACTGTCTCACTAATTTCAAAATAGTAGCAAAACGGTTATATTAAGGAAAACAAAATGTTGCTTTGAATATAAGAAAAAAGACCATTCCATTCCACTTTTAAATGCTTACAGTATTTGCCACAGAAAACTCATGACTTAAGGAAAGCAATAATCATCAAGTTTTGATGTTCAAAATTGTATTCTTGTGAACAAGCTATAATCTTGTAGAGTTCAGCTGAAGTCCTTTCCACTTTCAGAAAAAAAAAATCTGCTATATTTCAAAGCTGGAATGGACCACTGTGATTCTCTTTTGTGAAGATCAGTCTGGAAAACGAAACAAAGACTTCCATAACTATTAATACAAAAAGAATCCTTTAACCTAGTATTTTCGAAATGTCCAAGACTTATGTATCATTCAGGTGTATAGGTGAAACACTGAGGTCTGTTGGCAACGTACTCTTGTATTTTCACTCCATGCAACCCCTTTTTTTACCATACCATGTAAGCAGCATAACTATTCAGCAGATTATTATTATTTCATCATTAATCAATCCTAACTATGGTAAAGCCACATGGGGAAAGATAATAATAGGCTATACATTTCAACAGAATTGAATGATGATAGGTTTTACACTAAAAAAGCCCTGTGAAGAAATGTCCCTCTGAGCAGGCCAGCAAAGCAGAGAAGAATTTCTCCTTTATGTTTGTTTTTTTTTTTTAATCAGTTGCCAGATTATATTCATTAAACAAGACCCATATTTCAGGTGGATGATGGATACATTTCTATTCATAGATGCATAAATCACTATGTGACATTTAGGTTTAAAACATGCACAGTACTCAAAGGCATTGTTTTAATCATGTAAGTGATACTTTGTATTGAGGTTATCCAAATGATCACACACAGAAAAAAGAAAAATCTGAAAGGCAACGTGGCAGGAGTTGGAGCTTCTATTCAGTTTAGGACAAGATAAGCAGTGATCAAATGGCCAAATTATGACTTGCAGATGATAAAACAGTTTCCAAGAGAACATTCCAGCAGTGACTCCCATATAAAAAATGAACAAAACAAAGGTGTTTAATCAGGGAAGGGATAGTAAAGTGTCTAGTACATTAAATTATTTTACAGCAGGCACACGAATAACTAACTTACCTTCTTTTCTGAAGATGGTAATCTTTCTGAAGAATTGCTGACTTCAGAAAACTCTGGGAAAGTCAGCATATATGAAAAGGCTGTGATAAAAATAGGTATGAAAATTGAAAATTTTATCTAAATTTTTCTGTCTCTCAAAGCATATAATATAGAATTTGTGCAATCATTTTAATTTCTATCCTGCAGATTACATAGAGGTGTACTTTAAAATGTGCATACTACTGCAAATAAGATAGAATAATAGGCAAATGAAAACTGTAGCAAACCACTAATAGTGAATAATATCTGTTTTAGTGTAGCCAAATGGGAAAAATCTACACTCCAGCAATGAATATAGAAGAGCACATCAATCAGGAATAAGTCTAATTGAACTAAGTCCAAACAACACAGGATTTCTGTGAATGCAGCTGAGGAATTTTAGTGCTTTATAAAAACAAGGAAATAAATATTCACTTTTATAAAAATTGATCCACTCTTCTTAGCAGTCAGCCTTGCTGTAGCAGTGTTCTCTGTATTGAGGAGAATTACTGACAGGTCTCTTGTCCCAGCACAACACCTCAGGGTCAGAAATTGCATGTCCAGATGCTGTCGGCTACTTTTAATCAGCATATAAGGATGACAGAGTTGTGCTGATTAGTAAATCCTAATGCCATTATCCAGTGAAGCTGCCTGGTAAAGTTCACCCTTGTTCAAGAGCTGCAAGACAGTGTGAGGATGCAGTGAATATATCGAAAGTGCATTAATGA
>WEIT01005372.1:0-29668 GCA_013389985.1 Dryoscopus gambensis
CAAAACTGGTTTTTGAAACTCTGTATTCTCAGGAAATACTTCCATTGTTTCTGTTGTTATTACGGAAGAGAAACTCTTCTGATAAGCATTGGAACGTTTTTCCTGATTGTATATTCAAGACGGTTTTTGATCTAAAAATACGAAGCTATTCCCACCGAGTCCCCAAGTGATTTAGAAACCAGTACTGTTTAAGATTTTAAAAAAGTAAAGAAGCAGCAGTACATACTTGACTTTCCTTATAAAATTGAATCTAGTTCTTGCCCTACAGCCTTATAGGATAGTTTTGGTAAGTGAGGGTAGGAAATCATTAGCTTCAGAGGCAAACAGAAAGAGCTGAACAATTGGAATGGTTCAACTGCTCCATTCTTACCTTTTCTCAAGGAAGATCCTCCTTCAGGAATATTTTGTATAGATTCTCTTTCAAATACTTATTTAGTCTCATACACAGTGAAGTTGTGCAGTGCTTAAAAGCCTGTGACTACTGTTAGAGCAATGCCCATTTCTTGATGTAGCTTTGTCTAATTGGACCCTTCTCCTTAAAAGTGGTATGCAGCATTTTAGCAGCAAGTTATTATATAACAATACAATCAGTACTGTGCAGGACAAATTTCCTTATTAGAATTTTTTTAAAAAGCCTATGAATTATACTAAAGAAGGTTCTTGGTTAATCATGATACATATTTATAGGGATTTGCATCAAAAATTTAAGCAGGTTAGGTTTTTCTCCTAGTTTAGGCTATTAAAGTGCACCTATTGAAATAGTTGAACAGAATGTAAATGGAAATGATTTTCATATCCCTCCAAAAATTAACAAAAAGAGTGCTCCACAAATGTAGAACTGTGAGTAGAAGTGGAAGAATGACAAAGGGCAACAGGATTGTGTCAGGTAGGCTGCAGTATGGCTTTGGGTGCTGAGGACCTTTCATATGACAAAATGAATATAAGACATCTAACAGTCCAGAGCAAGCAGCTACCTGTGGAAATCCCAGGGTAATGAAAAGCAAGATCCTAAATGCTGTAGGAAACTTTGTGGGCATCCATAATTATGCCTGGCATTTTGTCAGGTTAACAATGACTGATCACCCTGTATCTGTGCTTGCGACCTATAATAAAAATAAGCCAAACCCATCAATTATTTAGAACGTACCTTTTGCCTTGGTTTTGGAGATAGGAGTGGGAGCATTACAAGAGTTGTGTTACAGAGTTTGCAGGCAGGTGCCTGTAGCTGTCCCGTACATCAATCTGTAGTAGTCCCTTGTGATCAGGGGAGTGATCATATTCCAAATTATTACATGTTACTAGGAATCATTTACTAGCCTTCCTGGCAATAAACCTCTCAGTTCACTGGCTTGTAGTGCATTATAGGAAAAGATGTAACAATAAACAGGGGAAAGGAGAAGTATGGAGAAGATAACATTTGGTAGGTACTAAGAAAAAAATACTGACAAGAACAGTGGAGTTCACTGTTTTGCAGCTTAAGTGAAGCTTAAGTGTTTTGCAGCTTAATAAAGAAACCAATGCTGACAAGAGCAGAACTGGAGAAAAGACATGAAAAGGAAAGGGAAAATCTCCTTTGAGATCTTTTTAACATTGCATCTAGTATCATCCTCTGACATCAAACTGGGGAAGGATCAATCATATCAGAAAAATATAGACAATCATGAAACAGAAATCATAAAACCAACAGTTTAACTTTTTCTATTGAGAGAATTTTTAATTAGCCCTGAATTTGTGCTCTCATCTTGGTTTGAATGCAGGCACTTACCACTTCCAAGTTTGCAACTCTTAGCTTTAAGACTGTCATAGGGCCATTTAAGCATATAATGAGCTTAAACTAGCAAGTACCGTGGTTCAGTGAGAAGGAGAAAAAGCGTATGTCTACCTGCATTGCAGTCTTTTTTGTGAAATATTTTTATTTTCTAGAAGGAATGCATGGAGATGAGATTTGATGTCATGGAATCGTAGTAGTAGTGGGTTTTAAATAATTAAATACGTGCAAAATAAGCGATTGCACAAACTGCGTCTCAAACTTTTTGATGGGCTTTTTCCTGTATTCCAAATTGATTTGTATTTCAAAGCTGTGCTTTGTCACTGGAGCAGAAGGAAGCAGAGTAAGGGAATTAGAAAGTGTCTGGGATACAACAGATTAAATCTCACAAACCAGCTTTAGCCTTTTGTTACAGAAAAGCCTTTCGTTAAATATGTAGGTAGATTTTGTAGGCCTCTGTAATAATACAGATTTATGTCACTGCCTCTGTATTTGGTGCCTTCTTTGTGTCCTGTCACATGTCAACATGGTATTGGCAAGGGTCACCACTTCTGGCCTGTCCACCACACCCTCTTTTCACGCGAGTCCATGTTTTAAGTACACTCCTTCCTTCCAAGATGCCTGTAAAAGGTTGCCTGTCCTTCGGTGCCTCTCAAGAAAGAAGTATATGGGGAGAAGGAAAAAAACCCAAACAAATGCGGCCGCCATGTTGTGTTCTGAAATGCACATATTTTGCTTTATTTTAATATTAATCTTCAAACTGGATGTTGCAGTAAGATCTTTGGGTCTGGAACTGTCTCTGTAGTCTGTAAAGTCATTAAGCTTCTAGTGTCTGACAGATAAATCCTCTCTGGTAGTTACCTGTTTGTCCTGAACTGCAGGACTTTGTTTTCACTGTGTTGCATCATATATATTCCAGAAGGATAAAGAAGCTTTTTTGGTTAATTATTTTGTTGTTTTAATCTTGTATTCTTCAAGCAAAGTCACTTTTCAAAGCACAGAAGGCAAAAGGATTGTTAAGCTAAAGAAGCTTCATCTGAGTTTCATACAAAGTAAATTATTACATTTCCAGATTTCCTCTTGCTTTGCTACAAGTCACAATGAGGAAAAAGTTGGGCTCCTTTGATGTGAAAAAAAGCAATATAACACTTCTCTGAAAGAACATTTCTCAGTCTCTCATGTGAAAAAGGATTAACACCTCCAACAAAGGTCCTGTAGATCACAGAACTAAGCAGCAATACTGAACAGTATTCCTGAGGAGTGGAAAAACTGTATTTAAGCAAGAGATTGTTTGAACTGGCAAACAGAAGCTTTTTAATAGCTGAAGATCTAAGATAAAGGATTAAACCTTTCTGAAGTATCTGCACTTAAACAACTCTAAAGACAAGGAAGCAAGTTTAAATTCATGAAAGATGATCTTTGTTTTCCTAAATGAACCACGTTCTTTAGTGTCAAAACAAAATCCATTCACAGCATTATCAACTACATAAACTTCATGACAATACCACTTCTGACCTTGCTTACTTTCTGAAATTTTTACTAGTTAGAGCATCTGCCATCTGCTTGCCTAACTTCATAGTGAATATGAATTTATCTTTTTCCTTTTAATGGACACTTGTACAGTACGGATAAGCAGAACATTTAAAATAAAATGTTAGTTTTAAATGGCTACTTGTGTCATTTCCCCCCATGTTACAAGTCAGACTTAGTACTTTAATAGAACATCAGTGGGTTTATAGTAATTAAATGGTTGAAGTGGCATTAAAAGGACTTTGCTCTTAATCACCTGCAGGAATGTGGGATGATTAGTAGTTATTAGGCATCAGGGAAGGCAGGGATTTCTTACCATATTTTTATCTTCAGAAGTTGAATTTGAGAAAATGTCAGAATACCATTAAAGCTTCCCATACTGTTTTTTCTGTTTATTTTTTAACAAAACTGCTGCTTACCTCCCTGTCTTAAGAAGAAAATTACAGCATTTTTTATCTCAAGCAGCAAACAGGTAACCTTCTGACCTTTTTCAGTAAATCCTCAACTGAACCTCTGAAATTAGGGTGATTTAGCATTTTATGGCACAGAATAAAAATCTCTAATTCTGTTTCCAAATAGTGTATCCTGAACACACATTTTATTAAGCTCTTGACTCATTCAGCCATGTGTATTTTGTAAAGTTCCTATGGTTATTGTTTTACAATAGCTGCTTCCAGAAGCATTGTAAGGGTTTCAATTAATCAGCTCTTTGTGTGCTTCAGACTATGCAAATTTATCACATCAGACCATTCAGCAGCTCATGGGAAAGCAGTGTACAAACTGTATTGTCTTCTAGCACCTCCTCTCATTTAGAGTGATGTTTTTAATAAGAAAACTAATCAAGTTTACTTATGCATTATTTATCTGTTAATTTTAATTCTGTTCTTTACCTCTTATGTCAAATGGGATGTAGCAAGTGATATGATAGATCAGTGAATGATTCAATACTGAACAAAGCTTATGTGATGCAGCACTTTTTTCTTCTAGACTTCTTTTATGCTTAGTTAGCCAACACAGTATGTAATTAGAGAGTTTTGAAGCAGCTGTACATTTTTTGTTCAGCCCTACTAATTTTTGCAAATCTGCCACTCGTCCGTAACATACAGCGCTGTGTTACAGCTACAACTTTGTTTAATTATGTGATGTAGTCGTACTTCTCAAGAGTATTTCCAAATTCTGGCAAATCTGGCAAAGCTAAAATAGATGCCTTTCAAGTCAGTTTTAGCTCTTTTACCACCGTATCATTAGAATGAGTAAACAAGCACGTTTAGTAATGCACTTCTTTTTCTCTTGCTGATAGAAACTGGTATTGCTGCTGCTTCTATTCACGTCGTCTCCTTTGCTTCTAATGTCCCTCCTGCTGGTAGTAATTAGTTTTCTATATTAGGTTGTTTTGACTTATTTGATGATTTTTTTTCATTTGGCATGTGTGTGTATAGAAGGCACCTTATCGTGGTCTGGTGAAAAACTTTCCCATACTGTTGTGTTCTGTCCCTGCCCCCTCCCGGCCGCCCCCCTCCCCCTCTGCGCCGAACCGAGGTTTTACAAGTCTGGCCGTGCTCGTGTTTGTCAGCAAACCGTAAAAGCAACCCCACGAAAGGTACCAGCTCTGGAAACCTGGGTTTCTCCTGATTAGGAAAAGAAACTCAGACCAAAGTACAGAGGCGAGGGGCTCTTTATGCTGTCAGTGCCTTGTGGAGGTCCATGGGTTTGAGATGCTGTCAGCATTGATGCTGATAGCGTGTGTGGGGCTGGGGGCCATCGTGCATAGTCAGGGGGCTGTCATTTATTGGCTGCCATACAATAGCATTGAAAAACACTGCCTATGGCTGTTTTATACTTGCATGTTAAACCGCTGTGGATGTCTGATTTAAGGTTATTCTAATTTAAACTGTTACCCTTGCATTAAGCTGCCATGCTCATTAATCCACTTTTTTTTTTCTTTTTGATATCGCAAAAGAATTTCTTAGCATTTTCACTGATTTTCCCTCTAAGGTGACATTACAAAATTTATACACAAAAGGTTTTTTTTCTTAAATTTAATTTGTTGTTCACTTGAAAAGAAATGAGATGTAGCAAGTTGGTAGATGCTTTCTTGCACAAGCACACAACCCTCTTGTTAATCCACATTAAAAAACACATTTTTGTTTTTTGTTTTGGCTGCAGCCTTTTCTGGTTGTTAATACTTGATTCTGCTCCCAGATGAGACACCAGAATGTATAGGTGAGAGCCATTCAGGCCCACTGCAGTACAGAATTTAGTCTCAAGTTGTATTGCTTGATTTCAGATGCAGCATATCAAAATTGCGAGAGGGAGGGAAGTGAATGAAACCAAATTATTTTGTATGTCCTCTTATGAATGCTGGGGATCAATTTTCATGTGATGTCTAAATCAGTAACAATTAAGAAATACTAACCTCTAGTAAGAGCCACAGAGCAGTGCAGCCTCCTAGTTTGAGGGTGCCTTATTTATGAATATTGTATGGGGAGTAGTTGAGCAGCTCAGTTGTGAAATGCAGTTGGTACTTGAACAGGGTTTGGAACTTGAGGCTGTTTTAAATCCAACCTCCTCTCCTTTACTGTTTTATTAGCCAGTTGCAAGTGATAATTCCACTTACATGGATTAATTCACTTGGTCACTTTTTTGCAGCTGTTGGCTTGCCTGGTCCTGCTCTGTTGCAAAAAAAAAAAAAAAAAAGAGTAGTAAATTCAGGAGCTTAAAAGTGTAGACCTGCAAGCATTAGTCTCCTAAAGAGCTTCTGAAAGTAAGCGATTGCAAAATAAAATCAGGTTTACATTTTGAAATAAATTGCAGTTACTTGCTTTTGGAAGTAGCATTGTAGATAGGAAATGTATCTTCCAGCTTTTTTAACAGTTGAATGAACTTTCTTAAAACATAGGGTAGGAAGAAGCTTCTCTCTGTCCTCTAAATGCACACAGACATGCTATAGATCTGCTACAGGCTCAGCGACTTCTTAAAATATAGAAGCTTAGAACTGAGGCTTTATAGCTTTCCCTTTTTTCTTTTTTCCCTTCTTTTTTCCCTTCTGTAAAATAGAAACTTTATAAATGGCCTAGTGAGCTTCACATTGCTGGATTCTGTCTAAATATTTTGTTTTTAACTTCTAAGCTCATTATGCTGTCTTTGTGTTAACTTGTATTAAAATCTGTCAGCTATGACTGGTCTCATAACCACAGTCAGCGGACCAGAATAAGTTAATTATTTACTTGTGTCACTAGTGCTCTTCATCTAATGAAATGCACAGCTGTGTTAGATCTGCAGTTGGGTGTGTAGGTCCTATTGTTACACAAGTCAGCGGAGGGTAGAAGCCGCTATGATGGAGAGCCCTCAGTTCTTTCTGCTGTTCTGCCTTTCTGTGTCGATTTCATGGATCTTTTATCATTCACTTTCACACAAAACAAACAACACAGTGGCTGTCTGCTATGGGAACCAGCTTGGCATATAAAAGGTTTTCAGAGCCTAAAGTAATTTTAAGTTAGCTAAGATTTAATTTTTGGCTTACAGGTGCCGTGAAGTCCAGATGCAACCTAATGCTTTCTTAGAAGTAAATGCAAATAAGGCAGAATGTATGCACAATAATACACATATAAGAAAGTATTTGTGTATAAAATTTTAGGACAAAAAAAAGCTGTGCAAGGAAGAGATAGTGGGTTGGTTTGAGTTGTTTTTTTTTTATTTTCAGCAAATGATTGTTGCTTGGCAGGGAGGGCTGGAAGGATGTTATTGATTTATCACAGTAGAACAATGAAAATTAGTTTCAATAGGTTTAAAAACTAAATACAACAGCACACACCCCCTTGCCCCAGACGGTTTTTTTCCTGCTCCCTTCCCCCATACTTACCATTCTCATTCTATTGACTACTGTCCCATACACCTATCCCTGTCTTGCTTGGACAGTGGAAGAGGAGCTCCCTCCTGAGCAGACGCCAATATCCCCCTGTGAACTGGCTGGTCGGGGGATGCCTTTTTAGGGATGTAACCAGTACCCTCAGTCTTCCAGGAGCCCCCTCCACTCCAGGACTGTTCCCAAAGCGTGCTCTGGCACAGTTGCAGCAGGCTGATCTCAAACAGCTTGCAGACTTTTTCAGCTCTAAGGACTTCTGGAAGAAATTGTCCAGCTGAAACAGTAGCTTTGGTTCAAAGGAGTATGGGCTTAAGCAGCTGCATTTTAGCACCTGAATTTGAATGTTAGATCTCTTGATCATTTATAGCTGCAGTTTGTTGATCTACAGAATTCACTATAGAAAGTTGTAAGGGTTGGAAGGAAAGTTTTGAGATGCATGACAGACCATTTTAAATGAGTTTTCATGCTTCTGTTTATTCTTTCGGCAATAGTTTTAGAGTTTGGAGGGTTTTCTTTGTTTTATATCTAATACTGATAGAGACTGAAAAAAGCTTCCAGAACTTTTAAAGGGACAGTTTGTGTTCATGGACTGACAAAATAAAAGCAGTCTGTGGATTGTACTTTGTAATTCATCGATAGCAGTCTTTGCTCAGCAAGCAGATGTTACCAGAAAAAAGTCTTTGTTGGTTTTTTATTCATTTTCCCTTACTTACCTCTTCTCAATCCCTGTCAACATCCCATTTGATATGTTTTAGTATTTAGCAGGGATACATATGATAAATGAATTTCAAATCAATAATAATTTTTTATGTCCAAAGACATAACCTAAGAGGCCAAATTTCTTAATTTTTTGCCTTCAGGAGATTATAGCATCAGGTTTTAAAAACTCGGTCCCCCTTGAGGTATTCCAGTCTGACTGGACAGAAGTTTCTAGTTGCTTCTGAAGATAGGATTCGAAGCTTTCTTCCCTAATTTGCTAACTCACAAATCACTGGGAGCATTATGTAAGGGTATGCTAATTTTGTTGGTCCTGTCACAAGGGCTCTCTTCTAGTCTGCAGTTTGGGAGTACTGGGCATGGTAATGACTCCCTGTAAAAAGTGATCCATGAGAAAGAGAGGAGGAAGAAAACACTAAAGAAAATCTGGTGATGAGCATCAGCCCTGCTGGTTTTGTGAATTGAAATGTTTTCTCTTCTGCAGGGGTGTGTGGACTGATTGTTCCTCAGGAGGACATGCCATTTTGCGATACAGGGATCTGCCCAGATATCATAATGAACCCTCATGGCTTTCCATCACGTATGACGGTGAGTGCTGCTGCTCGATTCAAGAGACACCATCCCCCAAGAGGCAAAGAGAAGGGGATCAGCCACTAGAGACAAAAAAGCTTGAAGCATGATTTCACTGAGAATATGCTCCAGTCATCATGCCAGGCACTTGCTCTGCTATGAGTAGCCAGCCCTCTGTTTCACTGTTTTGAAACATCCTACTGTAAAAGGAGTATGGTTGCAGGCTCTTTGTGCATTGTTCTCGTTTTGTTCTGTGTCAAGCTAAGAGGAATGCAACTGAATACTTCACTTACACCCTTTCTGTTTGAAAATTTCTTGCTCTTCCTCTTCCTTCCCTATTGCCTGTGCCTACTAGTCTGGCTGGGGCACACTGTAAGGTGTAGGTTGGAGAGGAGCTTCAGTTATAGATCCAGACCTCTAAAACTTCTTAAGTAATACATGCCTCCCTGGAACTGAGGTGAGTCTTGCACCTGTGCTGCAGGGTCACACTAAATCCCTGGCCTTTGTGTGGGACCTCAGTGCTTCCTTCAAAAAGCCTCTGAACTTTCTTCCTTTGTTAGCATCTTCTCTTCTGTTCCCCCTGCTGCACTGCAGCGAGTCAGTCTCCAAGGCTGTTTCCTACAGCAGAAGGCCACACTGGATCCTGCCCATTTTTCAGATAAGTGGAAGAAGTGGAACTGCCTGACTTGGGACCTCAAAGATGCTCCCAGACCCTGTGATGAGTCCAGTTTTCCCCCTTCACACAGGAGTACTCCCAGTTCTTAGGATTCTTCCGCTCCTGTTGCATGCAGTAGTGCAGGCTGCCATCTGGGTCACCTTGCCTGACTAACCTAGGCTGTTACCAGTCCAGCAAAGTGCCTGTCCTAATGACCAGGCTGTTAACTCTGCTTTTCTTTCACAGGTAGGAAAGTTGATTGAACTCCTGGCTGGAAAGGCTGGGGTGCTGGATGGAAGATTTCACTATGGAACGGCTTTTGGCGGCAGTAAAGTGAAGGATGTGTGTGAAGATCTTATTCGCCATGGTTATAACTACCTAGGGAAGGACTACGTAACATCTGGGATCACTGGGTAAGAGTCTGCTGTTTAGATTTAGGTGTTTCAGGAGAGTGGGGAAATCCTGTTGAGACACATCTGAAAAATCTTCTCATGTCTCAGAGCTCAGGAGCCTTCTCTTGCTTGCAAACTGCTCTGTGAGATTAGAAGGGGCTGAAGAGTAGTGTGCATTGTTTTTTGTCTTAGAAGCATTTTGTGATTTCACATTTTAAAAATTGCTAGTGTACGTGTGGCTGTAATGGGAATGGCCCTTGTGGTGCACACGAAAATTCCCCAAGTTTTACTGCCTGGCAAAAAAGCTGAAATCAAAGCTTTCTTTCTGAGAGATAGTAAGAAATTTCAGGTTTCTGTCGGCAGAAAGTCTTACATATGCTTGGAATCAGATAAGCATGTTCATGTTGACTTTAATAGTACTGTAAATATGGATTTGGAGGCAAGCATCTGTTCCTTGGGAATATTCTGTGTGTGCTCTTTTTTCCTTTTTTCTTTTTTTTTTCTTTCGATTACACAATGTTTCAGTCTGGCATAATACTCTAATCTGCAAACTTCCTGCTGTGTTGATCAGACTGGCTTCTGAGACACAGAGTTCAAAGAACATAAGATAGTTTAGGAACAGGAAAAGGCCATATGGCTTCACATGCCTGCCCTTCCAAAACGTATCATAATCCTACCTTCCTGCTATTTTTATTATCTTTCCAGTCCCCTTCTTCTCAAGGAGCAAGTTTAGGTCTCTTTTGCAAGTTTTTTTAATATACTTTTTATTTTAATTGCCTTTCCTACCAACTTATTCCATATGTTGCTTCTCTTTTTGTTTTGGAGATACGATTTTATTTTCCTTATTCACTCCATATTCCATAAATTGTATGTCAAGTATCCTGGTGCTTGAAACACTTCCTATTGGTATATCATGGTAGCTTTTAAAAAATCTAACTAATCGTGTTCCCTAGGGAGAATAAAATCATCTAGCTCTAAAAATCCCCTGTCCCCAAACTTCAACTTTGTAGTGCCCTCCTTAGAGACTGTGCTTAAGGATACTGATACTTTTTTCCAAGCAAATTACACAGGCTTAATCTGTTTGTTATGAAATTTGAAGGCAGGTTTCATAACAATGTGAAAGTTTGCGGATTTCAAGTGTTTAATGAAGTTTCATTATTTTCTTCAATAGTCAACTTTTGGAATAACACTGCATAATATCAGTAATGACTCTTGAAGGGAAGTGCAATACTGTAGTCTCCTGCTTGTTTTTACATTGCACATACCTTTTTTTTTTCCCCCAAACAAATCAGTGGCCTTGCTGCCTGCCTGTCTGTGTTAAATTTGGACATTCTTAGTGCTGAAGGTGGTAGCTGGGTGAAGGTGGTAGCTGGGAAATGACTGAGTGCTTTTCACTGTTGCTTTCTGATCTTTAGGCACTTACACTCTTCTTACAGTTGGGGGTGTTTTAAACACAGAAATCTTCAGCCATTACTCCAGCTCACAGAATGCAGTAACACCCTCTGTACTGCTTACAGATGCTCTCAAGCCGCTGAAGGTGCCTAAATACAGTTCTCAAGAGCCCTTTACCCAGCTCACCTGAGCCCGCAGTGCTGGGTCTTGGGTTGTGCCTCAGGGAGCTGTGCAGGGCGAATTAGAGGATGAGAACACTGTCAGGCTCATAGTGTGCCAGTGCAAAGCGATTCTTGCAAATGCAAATTTCTTAAAAGTGCTCCTACAAAAAGAATGTTTTGAGCATTTATGCTGGATGTAGTTGTTTACATAAATGCTTCCCTTTGTGAAGGAATGTACACAGAAATACCCTAAGTCACTCTTCAGCGTCTGACACATTTACAGCCCTTCCTGGCTACTGATGACACTGTTGAGACACTCCTGTACAGATACAGACAGAGGAGGGACTTAGCATGGTACAGCTGAAACAGGTACCTGCAGCTGTAGCAGTGTATCTGCACAACATAAGACCAGAGTTCAGGAGCTCGTTCCTTGCTGCAGTGGAGACAGCAGCATGTGGTGCTGGCACTGTACTGCCCCTGTGTTCAGAAGATTTCCCTGGAAGGGGTTTCAGAATGATTGCCCAGAAAGCCCAAACATGTTTTTCTAGGACTCATGATTTCCAAATTGTTTCACGTTTCTCCTGTGACACCCTTGCCTGTCTTAAGCTAAATGTGTGCTAACTGTGGGTGTCAGTTTTGTTTTGGTTTTTATTCTTTCAGGGAACCTTTGGAAGCATATATCTATTTTGGTCCTGTGTATTACCAGAAACTGAAGCACATGGTGTTGGATAAAATGCATGCAAGAGCTCGAGGACCCAGAGCAGTGCTCACCAGGTATCGTTATAGGCTAAGCACAAAAATCTTGTGTACATTCAGAAGTATGCCCAGCTGACTGATGGCTATAAAACAAAGTTTGTTTACCTTGTGATACTTGGCACAAAATGATATGAACTGTTATTACACTGTTGCAGATGAAAAATTCTCACAGTGACTGTGGCAGGAGGTTCTTCTGAAGTCCCAGGTGTGCTCTATGTGGTCCAGAACTTGAGTTTGCTTCTCAAACTTCTGCTAGCAGCTGGTAAAAACACCATCTGCTGATTCACAGTACACACTGTGGGCCCTTCCTGTCAAATTGCTCATATCGTAGGTATTTGAGGAGGTATTTTAACATTTGCACTTTTGCAAAATCGGTTATGAGTAGAAGGAAGAAATTTTTCAGTATGGTCTCATATTTCAACATACTTTGATAAACCCTTTAGGGAAATTGAAGCCTCCTGTTTTTACTGGTGCTACTTACTTTTTCTCCTTAAAGCCAAGGTCTATGTCTGCTTGCACTTACATTCTAAGTTTCTGATATTCCTTGCTCACAAAAAAGAGTTTAGTGCCACAGGCTTTGCTTTGGGGATGCTTCCAGGAGGTCATTTAGTTCACTGCTCTCTGTCACAATAGGATTATTTACTAAAACTTTTCAGAAAATTAAATTCCAGCTAATCTTGAATATTCTAGCAAAGATTATTCCAAATGTCCTTTGTCAGTCTTTCTGGGCTGTTACGTACACCCTTATACCTCACCTCCTGCATGGTGGTACTCTTCTTTTTGACCAGTCAAAAGTTTGTACTGATTCTGACCATAGAAATCTTTGTACTGTTTCTAAGATGCAAGCGCAGTCATGTCTATCCCACCCTTACTCTTCCCTATAACAAGCCTGACTCATATTCTTTAATTCTCAATTTATTTTTATGCCTTTTACCATGTGAGGATCCACTTCTTTTGCTTTGCCTGGCTGCACAGCAGCTCTTAATAAGTGCAGCTTCTACCTGTTGATGTGCTATTAGACAATGGAGGGGCAGGTCTCTGCTGTACTTGATACAGAGGTATCTTCCTTTTTGGCTTTTCATTGCATATTTCCTATGTCTTTTTGCTTTCCACCCTCACACTGTCTATAGGACAAACTTGTGCTTTCCATGGAGGTAAACACCAGTGGTTGAACTGGGAAAGAAATCATGAAAAGATTTTGTAATCCTTGTCTGAACTTTTTTATCAACCACATTGAGAAAAGCAGGTGTAGCACAACCACAGCTGCCTGCTTAGATAAACGTAAATGATATTCCCAAATAATAGGCTGTCTGCCCCATTTTCTGTTCTTCATTGTGTTAAGCATTATATTGGTCCTTCATATGAAAATGAAAACTCCCTGTCTTAGCTAACAGTACACAGGATTTACTGGAACTCTTGGCTTACCCAAATCCCTTGATCTGCCTTTGTATTGCCTCCCCAACTTCTCAGCTGTTTAGAGATACTGAATTTAAATGAAACTTAAATACCAAGTCAATGTAATGTTTATATGTAAAGATGAAGGTTGTGTGATTTCCCCTACCCCTTACTTTCTGCAAATTCTTTGTTCAGTCACTGGCATCATACTATATAACTAGGCCTCCTTATTTGACTTTCAGGAAAGCTAGTGGATGTTCAATTTATGCTGCCTCTTGACTAGTCTTTCAGGAATTTTCTTTTTTCTCCTCAAATAATTAAACATTTGTTATTGCCATTGCCTCTGCTGAGAGAGTCTGCATTGCCAGCTTTCATATTTGCTATTGTTCTATCATCCATTGCACTTCCTGGAGAGTAGATTGCATCTAACATTCTTTTTGATTTTAAAAGTAATCCTGTAACAGCTTCCAGTGTGGAATTTGGCTGCCATTGTCTTGAAATGCATTTTATTATATATCAAACATACCTTAAGTGACAGAGCAAAGCTGTATTTCCATCTGGAATAAGGCAGAATACTTGAGCTTCTTGATCATCACTGATTCTAGCTATTGTTCTAACTAAAACAAGACTTTGCAGAATTGCAAAGCAGCACTCTTTGTCAACACGGTCAAAACCCACCAGGATGCTGCCCTCTGAACTGGTACTTGAAATGAAATGCAATCCTTAATTTCAATGCTGTGGGTAGTTGACAATTAATCTATAACACAGTTCTACATGTGGTGTTGTCCAGATACAGTCTTGCTAAATCTTTTTAATAGATAAGCTGCTGGTAATGTTTCTTCCAAGAGAGCAATACCAGCTTTCTGCATGCCTAGTTGTTTTGGTGGACGCTGCTGGAGCTGCCAGCTCCGTGTCTTTCAGACGTGTCGGATGTGCCAGGTCCTGATGTGCTGCAAGGGAGCAACGGGACAAACACCAGTCAGGGCTCCTCTGTGCTCTGGGGCTCTGCAAGCACAGGATGCCCTCCTCCTTCAGGCAGTGTTTTTAGGTAATGTTCTACTTCTTGGAGATCAGTGTTTCAGCAAACGGCTCCATTTCAAACTAGCCACTAGTTGTCCCTGGCAGGCACAAGGGAGATCGGCTGAGACCATGGGGGTAGGCTTATTTCCCCCACTGGCCAGTGAAACAAGGATTAAGACCATTCAGCTGTACCCAGTGTTCTTGAAGAAAATGCAGAATTAGTGCCAGTAAATTCTTAATGTGCTTAAAAACACTGAAGTTAATTGTTTTATGATTTTTTCTAAAGGCAGCAGTTAAATAGAATGAAGATCACTTAATTTTTATTTAAAGAGTCACTGCATTTTATTTAGCACTTAAGGATTTTAAGAACTTACATTTTTCCTTAATATTGAAAATATCTCTTTTTAATGATATTCCCAATCTCTTTTTTCAAAAAGACTCTAGTTTTCAAGAGTCTGCTTTGTTTTCTGATGTTATATTTAGAATAAAGAAAGAAGTTAGTTGCCCAGGGCAACAGCTGCAGTGTACATGTGTATAGTGGGAAAGGGGAAGGGCAAATGCTTTATAAGTACTGCTTTAACATTTTAAACAACTTTTTGTATGAGGAGTTTTAAAACTCATGTGAGCTGGAAGAAGAATCTGATAATCTTAGGATGCAGAAGATAGACTCATTTCAAAGGCTCAATCTCAATATTGAAATTTTTGGTACTTCTGAAAACTACTTTTTAGGTAGGCAGGATTTTGTTTTGTTTTCTTTCAATGAGATCATACTGACAATGAGAGTGAAACTTAACAGCTAAAGGTTAAAGTTGTGGGTTTGGGGGTTTTTGTTTGTTTGGGGAGCTTTTTGTATTTTTTTAATAGAATTTCATCTGCGTTAAAAATCTTCTCCCTGTATCTGTTGGAAGACCCGTAGCATATCTGCCCGTGCAGTTGAGACCCCATAATTTTTCCAGAGATTTTATCGTTCCGTAATTGGGTTGAGACTTTATTTGGGCTCACGTTTATAAAGCTATTTTGTCATTTTGTCCTGTAGAACAGCACCTGGTGAAACTTCTGAAAGAAGACTTGTGCATTAAATAGTATTATAGAAGTCAGTTCATAAAAAGAGCTTGGGCACTTCTAGCACTGTAGCAAATGCCTGATTCATTGGAGGTCCAAACTGCTTTTAAAATCTGCCTCTTGGCACTTCAGAAGAGAAACTGCATTCACCCCAGTGTTAGTCCTTTAAAACAGCATCTGAACAGTGATGGTGCCATCATCTGGGGAGGGGGCCCTGGGGAGTTTAATCAGGATGTAAACAACTTCTATCCATTCTCCCAACAGTGGGAAAAACAGAGGGTTATATGAATGAAAAGGACCATTTGAATTACAAGCAGATTAGTTTTAAAGTTCCAGTGTGGTCAAAGTAAGAGAAAATACTTCCCCCTAAAAACAAATACAACTTGCATCTTTAGAAGATATTTTGGTTTGGTAATTAGGCATACTTTTTACATGTTACAAAAGATTACTAGATGTTGAAGGCTTTTATAAATTCTTTTCTCTGAGTTGCAGTAAGTTGGCAAAACCTTACTCTTAATATGTTTAGTAAACTTAACAAATTCTGTTGTTTGAAATAATAGAAACAAAATATACTCCAAAACTATTGGGCCAGATCTGTCATTGAATATTTTAGGTGAATTACACTGCTACAGGTGTCAGAAACAGCACATAAACATGAGGTTTCAGGGAGCAGTGAAGCTCAGTAACATCTTTTTAATTCCTTCTCTTTGCTGTCATGTTTCAGGGAATATACTAAGATGGAAATATTTATTAAAGTGCATGCAGTATATTAGTGCTGCAGGAATTCAGGATTGGTTTCACTTCATAGTTTGATATTTGCAACCTAAGTACTACATCATTGTGCTGGTACATGGGAGTAGAACTGACACTATGAACTTGCAGTGTGACAAAGAAGAGGATAGAAGTTTTGACTGTGTCCCACAAAAAAATTGGCTTAAGCAGTCTTAATATTAGATAATATATGGTACCTTATCTTTTTATCTCAAAATCTTTTGCGTATACTTGATTGATACACCATAAGGACAGGAAGTCTTCCCAGACAATAAATAAGAGTTTGACTTGTGTAGAGGAACCCATACAACACAAAAATTAGTCTACTAACCATCATACATGAAAAAAATAAACTAGGTAAATGTTACTTTAAAAAAAAATTAGTGTTTCAGTCATGAGTTAGCAATATGTGTACTACTTGTTTGCTGACTTATTTTAATATTCTCTTACAGATCAAAACCATCTTTATTTTAGAAATTAGTCTTAGCTGTAGTTCAGCTGGAACATTAGGTTGATGACTGATTCATTAGCTGCTGAATATTGTTTCATTTTGTTAGCTACAAACGATAATGTCTCATCAAGGAACAGTGCCAAATCTGTGTCTAGATTGTCTTGGATACTCTTTGAAATCTTTTTGTTTTCACTTACTCAGCTGCATTCTGTGAGGTAAAGAGCTGTGGCCTGATGCTGCAGTTGCCCCTTACAGAACTGCATCATAGTGTGGGTACAGGAGCAACACGTTTGTGAGATTAGCAGCTCTGGCTGGTAAATGTCCCTTGACCCTGTACTGTTCCTACAGCTTGAAGACAGGCATTCCTAGAGTCGTAGAATGTATGTTTCGGAATACTTACTACATTTTCTCAAATACTTATTTCAAAGGCAACCCACTGAAGGTCGATCTCGTGATGGCGGTTTACGTCTTGGAGAGATGGAACGGGATTGTTTGATAGGTTATGGAGCCAGCATGCTTTTATTGGAGAGACTGATGATTTCAAGTGATGCCTTCGAAGTGGATGTCTGTGGACAGTGTGGCTTGCTGGGGTACTCTGGCTGGTAAGTTGTCAAGTGGTACACAGTAACCGTGCTTCTGTGTGACAGAACCTTGCCCTTGGTTGCAGTGCTGCTCAGTTTTCAAGTGCTCACAGGCATCAGTTAACAGTCCCGTGCACTTTAATCAAAAGCAGTGTCAATGTTCAAAATTAGTATTTGGGAAATTGGTGACAGGGAATGGTTCTTTATTGTGGTCTGATTGAAGTTGTGACTGAATTGAGTGTGTAGTCAATGGGCCAGGGATCTCTCCTGTTGTGGGGGCACAGACATTCTCTTCCACAGTCTGTCTGCTGACCTGCCATCCCACCCTTGCAAGGGATTATCAAACACCCAATCCCATATATCATCTCTTTAGTGAAAAGGGGAAAACAGCGGTGTCAAGGTACTTGATGCCTCTGCCATCAGAAATGAGGTTTCTGGCTGGGCTAGTCACACGTCTTCTGGTACAGTCCCATGTTGAACCTCACAGGCCTGAAGAGTGAGAGTGGGCACAGAAGAATAGGAGAAGAAAGCAACATCCCCTGCTTTCTTGTTCTCTAGCTATGGAGTTCATACTCCCATGCATTTGGCTTTCTGTGGCTGTGCCCCTCCCAAATGCCTTTTACTTTGCTGTTTTGTAAATCGAGTTCCTTCTCGAAGCATCAGACAAATGCACTGATTCCCTGCTGGAACTTTAGAGGCAAGCAGCTGTTTGGAAATTCAGCTGGCTTCTGCCTAAATGCCTTGTCCCTAGGAAACGTCTCTCTAGACTGGCTAATGGTCTTGCTGCCTTACTCTGAGGCCTAACCCAGTACTGAGTTGGTCTCCTGCAAACAAACTGGTTTTTCATGTAGGGGAAGCATAAAACTGGATGTCAAAGCTGTGTGGAGCTCACACGTGTAACACACTGGGTTTTGCTTTAACTGTCTTTTCTCTTCAGCAGTTTTGAGATGTTAGATTTAAAGCTGCCCTGTAGCATGCTGAGAATACACCACTAGTATTAGAAGATAGACTAACTTCTGTGTATAGTCTTAGAGGCAAGGGAAATATTTTGCTTTAACCTGGTTTTGTTTTAGCCAAGTAGAAAACAGACTCGTGAGACCAATAGGAATTTGAAATACAGTGCTCTTGTAAGCTTTGCGAAAACAGGTGGCCTGAAATCCCATAACTAAGGGAAGAAAAACTAAATGGTGCAAGTTCAAGTTACAAGTTACTCTAATATTTATGGCAGGGAAAGATGGAGAGTTGAGAGGAGGAGGAGAAAGATTAATTTCTAAACCTCAAAAGAGCACAGTTGGAAACTTGCCGTGTCTTGGATATCAGTATCTATCTGTTGGGAGAGGCAGGAAATTGGACTTTATTCACTTCAGTGCCTCAGGAGTGATTTTTCCGTGATACAATGAAGTAGGAAAGTAAGGTGTATTCTCAGTTTGTAGATGTGTAAAAGTGACAGCTACTGTTTCTGCCCTTGGTCAGACCTTTCTTCTGAAGCGTGTGGCTTCTGGCCAGAAACCAAGCACCACCTTTGTGTGCTCACAGCAGCAGCAGTTCTGTTCCTGAGGGAGCAGATGTTCAGACAGAGGTGGCTAAACACGTGTAATCCAGAGGGGAGATGAGGCCTGCTCTGGGCATCCTGTTGTGATTGGTGATTTTCAGGTGAGCATGGCCCTGCTGGCTCTTGTGCCATAACTCTTTTTGAGAGTCCTGATTTCCTGGAGTGTGTGTTCAGTGTATTTAAGAAGTGAGGCTTTTTTTGACCCGGGTCTCTTAAAACTTTTGCAATGCAAATAACAGTTGTAGGAAGTAATGTGAAAGGAAGGACATGCCATAAGTCAAAGAACCAACCACTTCTAACTGTGTAAAGCATTCCCTTTAAAAAGCCTCACATGCAGGTGTAGCTCAATTATTTTTTCAGTAAGACCTTGACTTTCAGAGCAGCCCTTGAAGATTTTCAGAATCCACAGGAAGTAAAGGTACCTTTAAGAAAATTAAGAATTTGAACTTTAGAAGTAATACTACATTTTATTTTTAAGGTGTTGCTAATACATTTCATTTTTTGAAGTATGTAGCGAAGTTTAGTAACTTCTTAAATAATTGTGAAAGAAACTACTGTCTCAGACAGAGCCAGACATTCTTGCAATCTGATTCTGTGAAAAGCTGTCTGATGTGTGAGAGTAATCAATCAGAGAGTTTCTGCTAAATTTTATACTGTATCTACCAGTAGCTGAAGCAAGTGGCCCTATAATGAGCATCACAGTAGAGACCAAGTCATTAAGAGAAACTTCCAAATGGGCCTTTTCAGTGACTCAGGCATTAATAAGACATTGCTGCAAGAAACCTTTTTAGAAACATTGTTTGTGGCTTGTATTAAGGGCACTTGGCTTGTGGAAGATGAGTCCTTCCTCTTAGACAAGGACTAGCCCCTGGTATGTTTTTCTGCAAGATAGTAACAGCAGATCAATGTTAGGGCCTGAACTGGTATTTTCACAGGGAAGGGGGGCTGTTGTGGCAGTGACAGAATTTGTTCCTGTAAAAAATGCAGTTGAAACTTAAAATGATTTACTGGATTTATGCAAATTTTCCAACTTTGCTGTTGTACAGGTGCTTAGGAGCAGAACTCCACTGAATGCAATGAGCAGAATTTGGTCCTTTTTTGATGATAAGTTGAGGAGTTATTCTGATCTCTCTAGTATGTGCATTTTAAAATATACATGAAGAAAATATTTGTTACTGGTCCAGATTCAGCCTTGAATGGCACAGGTGGCCTTTTCCTGACCAGTTTAGTGTCAATTCTAATACCAAATGGTCTTTCAAGTACTTGTTTCTGTGATCTCTGTTTGACAGAGGTTTGTGCACCTTTCTGGGTGGTCCCCATCCAGTACAAAGCAGGCCCAGAATGGGCTAGCTTTGAGCCTGGGTGCAGTGAGTAGTCTCTGCTCCTCAGTCTCTAGGAGCTGGAATCAGATGCCAGACGTGCTCATAGCAGAAAGGTTGTGTCTCATCAGGCTTCCGGGGCCTGCAAGGCTGCTCCCATTGAGAGCAACTGCTTGCTCGCCATCATCAGAGAACGGCTCCCATTTAGGTCACTTCTCCCACCATAAAATGTTCCTACCCCTATAAATATGGACTAGAGGAGTAGTTATAAACCTGCATTTACTTCAGCCTCATTCTGTACCACAGAAGCCTGCAGGAGTTTTGCTAATTCTTCCTTAATTGGATCTTCACACTGTTAAAAACTTTATGCCAGAAATATAAATTTGAAATACAGGAACAAAAAAAGAGCTTGGTTAGACCATTAGGAAGTGCTGAGTCACTTTGTGTTCCCAAAAGAGTGTTTTTCTCAACTCTCCAAAAACAGAAGATGGAATATAGAGGAGAATGAAGAAATAGGGAGGTTGGAAACTGATTTTTATAAGAAATATTTTCTACCACCACTGAATTTGAGTCCCAATGCTGTAAAGATGGCTGACTAGCCTATTTATTCCGTACATAGTCATGGTTATATCTATATGACAAAAAATCCCTTTCCCCCTGAATTTTAAGATCATTAGAACAAAGAGCACAAAGAATATGTGTTAAAGCAGTTTTACTGGGTTTCTATCCTGACTAAAGTTTAAAGATATAAGATGAGAAGTGCCTCTTTTCTGGAAAGTGAAATAATTTGAGACATTATAGGGTGAAATTGCATATTAAAAACCTTCTTTCTTCCTGACTCTCCTTTTTGTGACATATATATAACACAGAAATTGGACCGTTAAGCATTTTTTTCAGAAACACTTGGCTTTGTTCACTTCCTTTCTGTCACTATGCAGTGCTGAATTTGTGTTGACATTTATTTGAGTGCTGAAGAAGCAGAAGTCAGTCCTGTTAGCTCCTGAGCATTGTGATTGCCCTCCAAGAAAAGTGCAGGTTTAACATTAAGCTCCTATTGACTTCAGTCAGATTATTTAAGGACTTAAAGCTATGACTTAAGCACTAAAATGTGTCTCAAACATGTGGTGCTTCTAGGACTGTGGCCAGTGTTTAAATGCAGATGGACAAAACATCAGTAGCTAGTGGTAATTGGGGTTTTTTTCAGCAGAAATTATGGACAAACTCTAACTTTCTTTTTGTTTGTTTCCCTAGGTGCCACTACTGCAAATCATCATGTCACGTGTCTTCTCTACGCATACCTTATGCCTGTAAACTCTTATTCCAAGAACTGCAGTCCATGAACATCATACCTAGGCTAAAACTAGCTAAGTACAATGAATGAACAAGATGAAAAAGACCAAAAAAAAGTACCTTAAGAATTTGAAATCCAGCATACCTAACTGGGAGGTTTTTTGGTGAACAGGAATAAACTCTAAAACCTGAGTGAAGGGAGGTGCAAGACAGTAGGAAATTTTTCTTATATATCCTCCTTGTTTTTAAGCTGATACGGAAGAGTCTGTCAGTAAAATACACTAGGAGCAGTTCTGAAGCCTTGATTAGTCATGAACAGGACATGTGGGAATTGTGGAATAAGGCCATGGTCTAGCAAAGCACTTGGATAACTTCAAACAATCCCATGCTTGCGTTTGAAAAGGTCTTTGCTGGACTAGGGCTTAAGCAGAGTTAAATACAGATCTTATTCATAGAGGTTAAAAATGTTTTCCAAACCAATGTAATAAATGTTTTAAATAATACTGGCTGAATATGTTGATAGTTGTGTGACGATGGTAAGGCCTTATAATGTCTAAACCATTTTCTGTTCCTAAAGCAATTTGTTAAAGCATTAAAATTTTCTAAAGTAGTGTCAATGTTAGAGAAATGAAACTACTTTCTCAACAGCTTGAGATCAGACATTTTGAGTGAGATTTCAACATGCAGGCACATTTGTGTGCAAGCAGTGGTGTGCTTGTATAAGTTATCTGCTCTCAACTAAATGTATGCAGTTTCCATGAAGTTCGGGGGAGGAGCTGACTGCAAATGTAGCAAGTGCATGATACAGCACACAGATATCCATTCCTTCCTTCTGAGGGTAGTGGATCTGATAATACACTGGCTCAAAGCCCTGAAAAGACAGGCTGCAAACACTAGGGGTAATGATGTGTGCTGTCAGAGGACTCTAGAACTTTTTTAAAATATGGGCATACCCAAAACATTTTAAGAACAAAACCAAACCAAACCTATGAAGAACAACAAATCCTTCACTGGCGGTGAAGCCGGTTTGAATGATCTGAAAAAATTTAGAAAGGGAGCAGCTGGATTTTTTCATGCGGTCTAAGGCCTAGAACTAAAGCAGTGGATGAACTAAGAGTCATTTAGTACCCTAAACGAGTAGTACCTAACGAGCCCTTACTCAGCAAAGCATGCAGTTAACTTTTTAAGCAAAGGACATCAACATGCACGGACTTCATCTGTCCTTCAGTGAAAAGCAGCACTCTGGGTCAGTGAGGATACAGAATACTGCCTATGATTTAGAAGTCCTGAGACGCTCTTTGGCTCCTCATATGGCTGAACTTTGTGTGCTGATCCTGACGCTGCTCATGCAGTCATGTTGCTGCTCTTCTCTTAGCTCTTAAAGAACACAGATGAGTATCAGCCTGAGTAGGTTTCTTTTTAGCCTTCCACCAAATGCTTAAACTAGTAATTTCGTGTTTGGGCTTAAGAACCAAGCCTGAAGAAACAGATTCTACTTTTCTTCTCTTTTTTTCCCCCCCTTTTTCTTGCAGTTGGACTGATGACAACACAGATGTCAATAGAGCACAACTGGATTGGAAAAGCTCTTGAAGCACCTCTTCCAGGATCCAAACAGCTCAGGGTTATTTACAAAAGAGTTTTAAGAGAGGGACATCCTCTGCACTGGAGGAAGAGGTTAACCAAAAGCCCCAGTCCAATGAACAACCTCTGGTTTGGTGCCTGAGATGCCAGCTGCAGCTTGGGAGCACCAGCAGAGGGAGTGAGCCTCTAAGGCTGTGGCTGCTGGGGGGCACCATGCAAACCCGCTGAGGATAAGGGTCCTTGCTCCCTAGTCCTCTCCTAAGTGGTCTCCTAGGTTGGGTGGTCAGAGCTGCAGGACATGAAAGACTAAGCAATGTGTGCAATTACACCCTTGGAAATTGAGGCAGTTACGGCAGAGATGGAGGAGGAACAAAGGAATGTGCTCATGAGTAACCCCACTGAGAGAACAGGTCTGTGTGCAGCCCTGAGGAGGAACCTTGCAGCTTGTTCACCTCAGACTGATGAAAGTGTGGGGATGAATGGGTTTGTGAGGTCGAAGGATATCCTCTGTAATAGCTGAGGTTTAGGAAGAAAGAGGCAGCCTTAAGAATGATGGATCCAGTAGAGCATAGAAACTAGACAAGTCTGGCAGTAAGTGAGGGTCACCCACTATCAGCTACTGTGGTACTACCCACATCAGTTGCATTTACACATCACTGCTGCCTAACCTAAGCCTGTGCCTACACTGGCGGCTTATTTGAGTGCAGATTTGAGTTGAAACTCTGATACTTACTTTTTACCTCTCTCTAAAAGGCTGCCTATGCTCCATCATAATTGACACCTGCAAGTAATCTCTTGGCAATGGAATAAGCATTACAAAACCAGCAGCAGAAACAGAACAAATGTCTGTGGATTCCTGGAATATGGTTGGTCAAAGTCACAGTTCAAGGAAGGAATCTTAACTGCAGTCAGGAAAAAAATATAATGCATGGACTGATGAGGTAAAACACATTCTCAGAACCCCAGTGCTGTCACACTACTTTCCTCTGGTGAGCCTCATCCTTGCAGCCCTTTGAATTATCTTCCCGGACAACCTCCCCTCCCCCCTTTTTATACTGTGAATGCCTTCACAAAGAGGTCTTATGGCAGCTCATGGCTGTACTGCTGGAGCTGGCCTTGCCCAGATCAACCCTGCCATCATTGTCTAGCTGCTGAATTAGATACCATATTCTGAACAACACCTGACAAAATCTGAGGGCTGTAGTACAAGGACCTGTGACTAGAAAACTACCATAAGGCTTTCATTCCATTGCAACTTCTTTATTCCATTTATATAGTGTCTGGGAGAAGCTTTTTCATTTCTAGAAATGCTGTTCAGCAGGAAGGTCTTGAGCATCAGTCCCAGCTGAAAGGCCAAATACAATCCATTTTCTGATATGAGCTAGAGGTGTGTGCTGCTGTTGGAAAAGGTACCTAACTCCATGTGGTATGTTTAAGTTGCCACTTGCTTTGCAGACAAAGGGTTAAATGCTATGTATCCTGTTGAGTACTGCACATGTCCAGCCCTCCTGTGTGGTTGTGAGAAACAGAATGAAGCCAGGGCTGAGCTGCAGAAGGCTGTGGGGTAGAGAGAAAAGCACAGGGCTTCTGGCCACTTCTGGAGCTGTGAGCAACACAGGTCACTAGTTTAGGGTTCAGAAAAACAGCTTCATTTCAAATCATTTACATAACCCTTATGTGTATTTAACTTTTTTTTTTTAAGGTAAATGTATCCAAACATAGAAATGAGAAAAACAAACTATGAAGAAAAATGAAACCAGGCTGGCCAATTTTGGCATTCAAAGAGGATATATTATGAAATAAAGGCATACTGAGATGTAATAATTTTAAGATGAATGTAAAGGAAAGGGCTCCCACTAAGCACAATTGGTTTTGTTTGTAATGCCCATATCTCATTAAGAGTTTTCCTTATAAAGAAGCTTCAGTGTGCAGCAAGAGAGCTTTTAATTTGTTGGACTCCTTATTTGTGGCTTAAACAGAGAGGAAAACCAATGAAAAACATAGACTCATGATGATGAGAAATTACTGTATGTCTTTTCTCATGTTTTCTAATGGTAAATAGAAAAATACCTGTGGTTTATAGCAAAATGGGAGTATATCATAATTAAAAACCTATAAAGACTGAAGAATATTGCACTGGTTTGTGGCAACAAATGGCAAACAAATGAAAAGTTCTGTGCACCTGACAATGGATTTGCAAGCCGTGCTCAGACCACACCTGTAAACTCTGACAGTAACTGGTGTCACACAGCTGCAAAACCAAACTAGAGGGGCTGAAAATGTGTCTGTACTTTGCCCCAAGGCTGATGAGGATGGCCCTAGTGAGAGGGAGCATAAGCCTTGAAACAAGGTCCCTGGCTTGCAGCCCTCCCACAGTGACCCACAGGAGCCGTCCTCAGCCATGTCTCAGCACAAGCACCTCTGGGGCTGTGGCAGGGAGCTGGCTTAGCACTGCCCAGAGCCCCCTCCAGCCGGCCTCTCCTCCCGTTGGAGCTGAGGATTGTTTTACAGCCCACTGCCATTTCAGCAGGGCCATGGGGCACTTGATGAATTCCCTCCTCTGGAGAGGACGTGACTTGCCCAGGGCCACAGAAAGACCGTGCCAGAACTGGGATCAGGGCTCCACGGTCCCCAGGTGCCAGACACGTGCTTGCCTTAAAGCTGAGCACTTCATCAAACCGTAAAATCCAGCCAGATGGTGACTCTTTGCTATTATCTGGACCAGTGCTGGGAGGCTTAACGTGTGCAAGGCACGGTGAGGATCCGGATTCCAGTTTCTGTGTCTAAGGCTCAGAAGCCCAGAAAATGGATCCATGTTTTAGACCTACATGCTGCTAGTTCTGACTTCGGTCCATCCTTGTCATGGAATATTTTCATCTCAGCATGGGCCCACCAGTTTCAGTGGGGGGGTTCTTTCCCTGGTAAGGGATAGAAAGGTGCAGGAGTAAGGACAACTACTTTTGTCATTCTTACTCTGCCCTGGATACATGGCCCCAGTCAGACTCTGTGCTTTCAGGTAGCCAAGACTGAGTGAACCAGTTTTGCCTCTCTGCAATCATTTACAAACTCACCATATGAACCTGGGAGGCAAATACACCCCCTCTGCCTTCCTTACTTAGGAACATACATCTCAAAACACCAGAACTCTCAGTTAAACTCTCCAAACCCAGGTCAGAGCTAATACAGAGAATTTTTGAAGTCGGATTTTTAAAAAAGCAGTCTATATGGCTTTATTCTGTTTCTGTCTCAAAATCAACAGCAAAGATTTTTGTTGTCTACCCAGCAAATGGACTTAGGCCTTTGTTCCATCTTCCAAAAACTCCTTCCAAGTTCCTGAGCTGCCCATTGCTCTTTGCATCTCACTGCTGGGAAAAAAACAACAGCTATGTATTTCTCCTAACTGCAGTTACCCCTTTATTTGTGTGTTTCCTGAGGCAGGAACTCTGAGGTGGTTCCAGTGACCACGTATTTTTTCCAATAACTTTGTTGTGCATGTCCTTGTGCCTTCCTCCCAGTCAGTATATAAACAGCATGTTAGATCCAAATCAAAAGCAATTCCCTGCTGCTAACTACAGCAGAGCCTTTGTCTTTTACTAGCCTGAGTTTTGGGGAGCTCCTTGACCTATGCATATGCTTTACCATTCCAGACGGTACGTGGTAGTTATTGTCTACTTGACAATAAAACATTATAAGCAGAGAAATAGCTCAAAAACTAAGAAAGAAATGGGTGTGCGAAATAGTGAAGTTCTAATTTCTTGCTAAAATTGTGTTCTAATAATGGAAACAGTTTTACCTTGAACTCCTGGTGAATTGGAAACTTAAAGTCTGCATTCAGGCCTCCCCTGCCAGTCAGAGGCAGGCACTGAAGGTAATTCTCTATGCTCCAGGCAGATCAAAAGAAGCTCATTATCAGTCGATCATCTAAAAGGATATGACAGCTTCACATCCAGTTGTTCGGCAGCTGAGATGCAGTCTGGAATGGATCTTTTCTGTGTCTGTTGTGTATAATAGCTTTTAGGGCTGGCTCTTCTTCCAACACACAGTACAAATCCTCTGGTAACTAGTACCAGCCACACGCAACAAAAGCCAGCTAAATCTGGTGTAAGCTCGGAAATCGATGACTGCTTGCCCTTTTCTCAAACTCAAGTCAGCAAGTGTCTCCCAGGCCGAGCGTTCTGGGCAGCAGCCCTGGGGGCAGCGGTTCTTCTCAACGCCTGCAGATGCTGATACTACGCAGGAGAGTGAATTCCTTTCCTCCATGCAGACTGACCAGTGACCAATGTGAACTAGCTGTTTCCACTGATCACTTCTGGCAACACTGTCACTGCACTACTTTATAAACAGAAGAGAGCTCAGGCTGAGCTAAATTCCTTTCACAGACGTTAACAAGAGAAGATCATCTAAGGCTGGCTGTGCTCATCTTCAACAAAACTTGGCTTCAGAAATGTCTACAGTTACAGCATGCCAGCTGTAATTCATGTTAGTTTCCTTTCCATTTAAAAGGAAGGTACCCCCTTCCCGTGCATGTGCAATCCATCATTTGCATGCTTCTGCCTTCCAAGATACCTGCATATGTGCCTGCCTTAGCCACTTTCTCGTGATGCTTGTGTCAGTTAAAGACTTTTGAAGGCATTGGTGCACGTGTTTACCTAGGCAGCCTTTTGATGTTCCTCTCCCAGTTCCTGCATCTGTCGGCATCATGTTCCCCAAGCACAGAGACAGAGTTGATTCCAGAAGTCATCTGTCAGCTTACTCCATATCCTGTCCTTCACCTATACGTATAGCTTCCTCAGGGGTGCTAATATATGTAAAATAAAGTTAACATTTCCTGTTCTGGTAATAAAGATGAGTAAGTGGGAAAGAGAAGCCAGTACAGAAACAAGATCCTTCTCTACTTCTTCCATGGGATTTGCCCAGTAGATGAAGACAGCAGAAACAGGAATAGAGCTGGGAAGGAAGGTTGTCAGAAGCATGGGTTCATACTGAGAGGAGGCTGCTGGCTCAGGCAAGAAAATATGGAACCACTCACAGACTGCAGCCACTGCTAATATAATGAAGTGTCACTGTGTGTTTGGCTGTTGCCAGCAATCTTACAGCCTGCGCAGAGATACATCGGATCCAGAAGGATCCCCTGAGTCACTGAACTCAGATCCCTGGTATTGCAAAGAACCATCTTATGTAACTCCTTTCACAAGCAATTCCCATCCATTCCTAAAACTAATGTGGGCTGGTGTCCCTGATAGTCTATGGGAAAACTTCTGTAGAACTTCAGTGTAAAGTTGCCTTTAAGTAGAATTACCTAAATTAATACGTAACAGTTTCTAGGTTTTTTTTCCTGTGCCAGTAGTTTTGTTGAAAATGCTGTTCTTGGTGTTTTGCCCCAAAATATTTGTTAGAGTTCAGTACAGATTCTCTGAGTCTAGTACCAGCATAAGGAGCTTTTTATGGCAAAAAAAGGTGTGGTCACACCCTACTGGCACAGACAGCTGCAGAGTGGAAGACAGTCCTAGAAATCTGTTTTTCTGAAAGATCTCAAAATACTTGGATGATAAGTTGATACAAACTATCATACTTCCAGTCTGCCTCTGCTTTGCTAAACCCTCAAAAGAAACTCATTTTCTGTCGGTCACCTGAAATGGTATGTCAGCTTTGCATCCAGTTGTTCAGGAGCCTGGAATGTGTCTTCTGTCCTCTTGATGATCATGCTCTTCCTTCCTGCACCAACACAAGTTTGTATTGTTTCTTGAATAAAAGTGGTATTCTTTTCACAATAGCAGCAGAATCCCTCGCTGCTAAAAATGCATCATCTGATGCAGTGTAGGGTTAATCGCCGTATATTTTATGGCTTGTAGATGATCTGCATAGGCAAGAACTTGGAGTGAAAATTCCCAGTTGTGTACTTTTTGCATCCTTGCTCAGATCTGCCCATTGTATCAAATCAAAAACTGCAGCTAGTGACTTGTAGTGCTGCCATCTGAAGACTGCCAGCCTGCAGCACAGGAGATGTTCTGTGCTTTCAGAATAAAGTACTTTAATAAGTGTCACATGGGATATCCAGAAGCATGAGATTCTTTTTAAACAGGTAAGCAAAACCCAACCAAGAAACAATAATGGAGCTACGAAGTACACTGGGGTGATCTGAAACATTTGAGGGGGGATTAGTTAAGCAGGAAGGCAACAGCATTGATACATTCCACAAGAATGTGGGACAGGAACTAACCTGGAGAGGCAGGGAGTAAACATATTTCGACAAGTACCTCTGCTGTAACAAAAGTGCTGCTGCTGATCCTGCCCACACATTATCCTTCACAGAGAACGTACAGTTTTGCATCCTGTCAAAGAACAGCCTGAGCCTCTAGACATCCAGGCTGTGTTAAATCCCGTTAGATGTGTTAGATCCTTCTCATTGTCCCCAGAAAGAACAGATCCCTATGTCCACAAATTCTGTATTTTCATTTTGCTCATCTCTGGAACATCAACAACAAGAGAGCATCTCTGAAACTTTACACCGGTGAAGGTGGAATTCCCACCCTGTGATGGAGCTCCTGCGGCTGCCACGGCAGGTGTTCCACCCTTCCAGCAGCCGGGCCCCTGCCTGCCGGCACCTCCCCGCGCCGGGGAGCGATGCGTGGCGAGTGCCCGCGGGCTTGTGCCGGTCCAGGGCTGGGCGCCTCAGCCCCGGGGCTGCCGAGAGTTGTGACCACCCGGGGGAAAGCCATGCGGGCACCAGGTAACTCCCCGCGTACAGGCGGCGCCGGCGTCATCTCTGGGGTGTTAAAGTTAACGCGGGTTTCAAAACCCCTTAAAGACGAGCCCTGCTCACAGACAAAAATGTCCCTC
>WEIT01005373.1:0-13524 GCA_013389985.1 Dryoscopus gambensis
TGAAAAATGTCTTCGTTTAAAGGACGCCCATCTCAGAACCAGAACTTTTGTGCAGAGATTATTTTGACTTTGAGCAGTTAAAGGAAAGGGTGTAGTAGGAAAAAAGTAAAATTTGTAAAGCATGAACAAGAGGCATTTGAATGCCATAAAGGTGCATAATACACTAAATAACTTCTCTACATTTTTTAAAAAGTTTTATTTATAGTAAGTAGCTTGAGAGAGAAGTGCGTGTATGACAGAAAGATAACCCTTAAAACTGAATTTGGAAAAAAAACCCCAGAAGTATCCGTGTCAAAGCATTTTCTAAATAATTTCAGGGAACTGGGTCAGAAAAACTTCATCTGGGGGTTAGGTTTCTTTGCCAAATGTGTACAAAGATGGTTCAAGTGTCTGGAAAAATGTGTCTGTTCAGATGTATTGTCAAAAAGCAAATGAGAGAAAACATAATTCCAGGCAGAAGATAACAACTCCATATTGGAAGTTGCTGCTTTTGAAGCATTACTTGACACATGACACAGGCAAATATTTTTTTGGTGAAAAGAGGGAGGTGAAGGCTCAGTAATGTAATCTGATGCCTCTTGCAGGAGGACCACCCTCTTAGGTTAGAGGGTCTGATAGAGATCTTTCCAGGCTGCCACCTTTGGGAGGGAAGATGGGTGGGGATGATGATGTCTCATGAGCCTGTACCTTACAGAGATTTCTCAGGAGATTGTTTGGATTCCTACTGCTCCCAATCCTATTTCTTCTTTTCCCCATTACTATTCTCTTACACTACTGAGGATCTGATGTTGGTCCAGTGGTTCCCTAGCAGTGGATGGCTTAGACATCAGCTTGCCCAACAAATTTACTGGTCTCTGCTGCTGTGTCTCTTTGAGGCCATTCCAACAAAACACAAATCTGAATTGTGTTGCTAGTTTTTAGGACTGGCATATGATGCTAGTGTGCGTGCATTTGTAGCAGCATTTCAGGTCTTATAAAGTGCCAGCGTTTGAGGTCTTATAAAGTTGTTCTCATCTGCTTAATAGTTTGATTGTTTAATTGTTTAGAGGAATAATTGTTTCCTCTAGATTGATAATATTATTAGCAATTGTGTTTCAGGTGAGTCTGAGAATGAAGGGCATGAATGAAAGCAAATACTGCCATTCTGCTAAAGCTTCTTATTGCATCAGCTGTGGGGCAGATGCGCCTTCTGTGGGACAGCTGTGGCATTGTTCTGTAAAAATGCTGGTTTGTGAAACTTCTGGTGGCTTAAAAAAGTCCAACTCTTGGGCAGCCTTGCATAATTTCTCAGAGAATTACTAATATTTGTGTGGCGATCAGGGATTCCTGTCACTTCTTTGTGCTATGTTGCACATGGAAATAAATCAGGTCCTGGAAGACGTGAGACACTTCAGAACCAGGTCTAGGTGACCACAATGCAAGCTGGTAAGTAGTTGAGAACTGGCGGGAAAGCCACCAAGAAAAACTGACTTTGAAACAGCTGCTTTGTTTTGTCAGTTTCAAGGCTTTGACCATGAGACCTCATGGAAGGTTTTGGGATTTATTTGGCAGTGACTCTACCTGTTCAGTGCAGGAATTGTTCCTAATGTTGGGGGATAGACCTGGCCTTTAGGAGATGAAAGTTTGAGAACCCTCTTTTGTAGCTGAGAAAGAGCTTTAATCTTGGAGCATCCCTTAAATGTGTTGAGTGGCAGTGGTTTGAATTTTTGCCCCAACCATTGATATGTTCAGTTGTGTGTTTTTCTGCCTGGCATGTTTGGTGAGAGTGCATCCTTTTACCTTTTAGAAAGTGTGTATAGTATTTTCATGACATAAGAAAAGTTGTTAAGTCAAGCGTGAACCTGCTTACTCTCCCCCTTCTTTGCCTTTTCTTCTGTAGAAACTGAAGGGAAGAAGGGTTCATGTCACTAGTTAATATGCCTGTGTCCTTTGCTTAACTTTTCTTTGAAAATGGATGGAGCAAAGGAGCAGAACTTGGTCTGATTCCAGCAGTCTGCAGCGGGGACTTTTGAGGATTTGGCCAAAATGCTGACATATATAGCTCTGTTGTGATCTGCAGGCAAGTGTTTTAGCTATCAGAGAAACACTGCAAAATGAAGATTAATTTCCAGGCCTAGTTCTCTTACTTGTGCATGTGTATTTTGGGATGTTTTTGCTCATCAGATAAGAGGGTGTATGTATTCCAGAAATGTGGAGTCTGAATGTAAGCCATTATTATTTTGATGAAGTATGCTTACATGTAAATACTGATGTTTATTTTCTTGGGACATACAGGATATAGTAATTTATTGATAGAATAAACAGATTAACAAAGTTATAAATGTTATATATGGGATCCATAGTTTCTTGTTCTTGGCCTTGTGGGCAATCTCCTGATTGTGAGGAAAAAATAATTGTGTCACTTCCTTGATAGGTCTGTCCCTTCCATCTGCTTTGTACTTAGACATTATTGCTTTAATTCTTTTTTTCTTTCTTCCATGCCACACTATGAACAGACATATGACTATATCTAAATCTTCTCATGGAAAGGATCTAAATGAAAATTATCTGTCTACATTTTAGCTTTCCTGAGAAATTCTGCATGTCTGTATGCTGCCTCATCTGCTTTGTGTCACGGTATTGCTGACAACGATATATTTGCAGGATCCCATCCACGGTAATCAAAGTTCTGAGTCAATTGACATCTCTTGTTAATTATTTGGAACAGAGAAGAAAAAGGAGGTTACAGGCTCTGACTAGCTTATTCAAACAAAATAGATTTTATGTAGACAAAACAATGTCATTTTGATGATATTAAGGCTTAAAGAAATTGTTATTGCCTGACACCTCTTTTTCTATATATTCTGGAATTCATCTTTTTCTGCTTCCAGCAAACTTTCCTACTTCTAGGCCAGTTGAGTCAGGGTCCTGCTAGTACTTCTTATGTTCATTTCACGTATGGAAATTCTCCTTATCAAGTTTAAAAATACAAACTTGAATATTATGGGTTATTTAAATATGAAATATTGCCAGTAATTTAATAACTAAAAATAAGTGTGAATGCTGCTGAAAACTTAATGATAAATTATGGAAGCAGGGCCTCTGAGAGAGCACATAGTGCATTATAACCAATTCTAAGTAACAGCTGGAACTGGTTGTGTTTGGAGCCCTCTGAGCTTGTTATTTCACTTGAATTAAGTTTCTTGAATTAAGTAGAATCCAGGTGTTCACCTTTTTCAGTGCTGAGAAATAAAAACATTACCAGCTTTGGAAGATATTCACTGATGTGCCAACCCAGAAAATCCAATGGCTTACAATATTTTTCTTATTGCCATGTACTTGGCAGGGCTTTTCTTTGTACGTGAACTTCTTTGATAGCTCATGTTTACAAAAAGATGTTCTTCCATACATACGTGTTTGAGGAATCTTCCTATTTCTTTTAGGGAGGGTAAACTTCTTGCTGCCAGTGGATTATTACTGTACACGATCACATTCAGCCCCATTCTGTTTTAAGGGATCTTTACCATCTTTTTTCTCCACTGAGGTGCACATTGAGACTCAGGCATGGTTATCCTGGAACTGTACCTGAGGCTGGCTTCATGCTGCTCTTGGACTTGTTTTCTGTTGACTGTCTTGAAAATTCAACACTGAAGGAATTTGTTTGAGGTCACTTGCTGTGATTAGTTAGGTCAGATATGCCCTTCAGGTTTGAGATCTAGAAGACTTTTTGTTATCCCAAGTATGTTGTAAGAAGTACTGCAGAGAATGCATATTTTGGCTTGTGTTATTTTTCTTAAATACTGTCTCAGATTAAGTATTTTTCCTTTCTGTGTTGTTAGAAGAACGTGTTGAAATTCGTAGAGAGCTTAATCATTAATTATTTTTATCTTTATCTCTCCATTAACAATTATTGTTGCTTTCTGACAGAGAAAAAAGTTCTTCACTTGTTACTTTTTTTGCAAGATCTTTTATTAAGTTTGGTTGTTTAGTTTGGGGTTTCTTTTCTTTTTTTTTGAAAACTACCTATGCACACATCTGTCCCTTCCCCCCATGGGACCGATATGTCCATCCTTTTCTTTATCTTTTGTAACTGGTTATCCTCTTATTCTAACAATTTCTGGTTTCATTTTAGTTATTTCCTTTTAACCAGTTTGGTGACAAAAGCTGCATCATAGTTCAAATACAGTGCCCCTAGCTGTTGGTTAGCTCTTAGGCACAGATATGCTTCTTTGATATCCTCTTTTTCTTTCCTGTTTGTGCCTGTTTTCACTTATAGCTTAGTCTCGGTGTAGTTATATACATTCACTGTATGCCTTTATGCCATTTGTCCTGTTCTTAAGCTGGTGTTACCGTGTCTGTGGTGACAAGGATGCCACTGAAGTCCTTGCCAATTGTTGAGTCAGCTGCAGGAGAGCAGAGCCAGGGTGGGAGTTCTTGTCCTGAGTGGAGTGGGCAGGGAGAGGAGGGAGCACCTGTGGACTGCGGGAGGCTGCTGGCACTGGCAGACACTGGCAGAAGCCATGCAAAGTGTGGGTTGGTGGCTTTCATTTATTTATTGGCCTTCTAAACAGACACTTATTAAATGATCTCCAACCTGCTCTCGTTTGTCGATGCCAATTACTGATGCAGTTTTACAGTTAAAATAGCAATCTATGCTTGCTCAGAAAAAGGTTTTTTAACTTACCCATGCGAAGAATGATGCCAGTTCCATTTGTCAAATTCATTATCATTCTTACCACGTCCTGGCTTGTTTAGATGTGGGAAGTCTCTCATGACTGCAGGTTTGCTTGGCTTAGAGGGAAAAAAGTTTTTTGTTTAAAAAAAGAAAGAAAAAAGCAGTGATGATTTATTTTAGCTCTTCATGCACAGAGAGGACCCAGATACAAACAGGATGTTTGTTAGAGGCATCTCATGATGACCTTGGAGATGCACAGAATTCCAGAAACTAGAGGAGAGCATCTGGAGAAATACTTAGTGGTTGTTAGTTTTGGTTTTTGTTGTGTTTTTGTGTTTTTTTTTTCATTTATTTATTTAGTTATTTCTCTGATATGGCTCAGTTAAATGGGATTTGTCTGGCCATCATCAAAGCATGACAGAAGCTCAGAGAAGATGAAGGGAAATGCGTAATTTGCTTGCCCCTCAAAAAGGTATGCTATAGCGCTTCAGGACTTTTTCTGTTCAAATCAGTAAGAAAATGGTATTTTTATCTTTGAAAGTAAGTTTTCAGTAACTAGAGTTAGACTACGTAATATTTTTTATATCTTAAAAACAGGTTTTTTTCAGTGGTGTGGAGACAATGCTTAGTCATGCATTTTGTATGGGCATATAGACAATGAGCTCAAACAGTGAGATTTGTGATGATATTCAGCAACAAAAAAGGTATGATATTCAATAAAATTTTTCTTCAAAATTAAAAAATTGAAAAAATGTTTTAATTTGTTTGAACAAATATTGTCATGGAACAGAAGACTCTTTTTCTTAAAATTCTGTCTTACGCATTAATTTTGACAGTGTTCTAACTGAGATGCTCTGATAGGTTTATTCCCAGCAGTAATTATTTCATTCATCCACAGGTGGGGCAGAAATGATGCAGACTTTTACAGTCAAAGTGATGTTTCATTTCGATATTGCCAGTTAAGCTTCAGAGAGGACACCAATGTGAACCTATGCCCCTGGGACCCAGCAGAGCTCATAAGTGTATTTAATACTCATTGCTGAGGAGGTGATTTCAAGAGGCTCCTGGGGTTCAGTGGTGATACAAGACTTTGGATGTTCTACTGTGAGTGGATCCTTATCTTGGAAGCCTATGTGAACTGAGTTTGTTTTATTGTTAAGATTTGGAAGAAGGCCATGGCTATCTTCCTTGTTCAGTTTCTATTGCTTGTCAAGAAAATTAGAGAGAAGGCCTCTTGGAGAGGAAGGTACAAAATGGAAAATGTAATTCTTTTTCCTTGTGCCAAAGAACATGGAGGGACTAGGAGATATTCAGTTGGAATATATTAATTATAATCTGAGTTTCCTTCTTAGCCTTCTTCAAGATTTCAAAAAGAAACTTAATCAGGAAGAAGTTAGACTAAACTGTCATCATTCACAACCTCACTATTTTGCCTCAGGATCACATAACTTGCACTCATAGTGTGTCACTAATGGTATGAGCCACACTGAGAGACAACAGCTTCCAGAATAAACCCTGTGTTGCCCACCATGGTGACCTTTAACTGGGTACTTGAACTACAGAATTTCTCCTGTAGTAAAAAAAGAGACTCGGTCTCCAAGTTCAGACCACCCTGTTTATTTCAACATATTATGTTGGGAACTGGCCAGCTTTGTGGAAATGAACCTGGGGGTCCTGGTGGACCTGGTGGACATGAAGTTGAATGTGAGCCTGCAATGTGTCCTTGCTGCAAAGGCGGCTGCTGGTATCCTGGAGTGCACTGGGAAGAGTGTTGCCCACAGGTGAAAGGGAGATGATCCCTCCCTTCCACTCAGCAGTCATGAGGCGACACCTGCAGTGCAGTTCAGTTCTGGCTTCCTCAGTACAAGAGAGACACGAAGAAAAGCCACTGAAGTGATTAAGGGACTGGAACATCTCTCCTGTGAGGAATGACAGAGAATTAGGACTGTTCAGCCTGGAGAGGGGAAGGTGCAGTGGGGGATCTTAGCAATGCCAGATAGGAGGAAGTAGAGAAGACAAAGTCAGGCTCTTCTCAGTAGTGCCCTGTGACAGGACCAGAGGCAGTGGGCAGACAGGGAACTGAAAGCCTCTGAACATCAGGAAACACATTTTTACTGTTAGAGTGACCAAGCAGAAAGAGAAGTTTCCCATTAAGGTTGTGGAGTCACCATCTGTGGAGAAGCCATCTGGACAACCTGCCTATCCTGTGCACTGATTTAGGTGGCCCTGCTTGAGCAGATGGGTTGGACCAGCTGACCTGCAGAGGAGCTTTCCAACCTCCACCATTCTGTGACTTGTGCTTTTTTACAGGCTGCTTTCTTTCTGCATTTTTGGAAGCTTTTTACATTGCTTGTGTCCCATGCAATTGATTTATTGTTGGTTTTGTCATATGTGATCACCTATAATATTCTAATTGTTTCTGTAAGGAGAAGTGATTTGCTTCATATGGGATTCCATATGGTACAGTGCAAATAATTGAGGTCCAAGTGCTATAAAGACTATAAGAGATACTGTTTCAAACCACTTGTTTATAAAAGCTTAGAAGAAATCTAAATGGGGAGATTATCTAGAAATATCTGTAATAAAATGTTTACCTTTAGAAACTCCTTCCTATCCATTGCTCATCTGCCAAAGACACCTCTGGAAAAGTCCTTCTGTTTCTTTCCCTCCCCAAATCCCAACACTTGGTACTCCAGAGCAAGCAACACAGAGCTTATTGCTGCGCTTTGAATTTTTTTCCTCTTGCAGGAATCTGTAGCTTTGCCTCTTATCAACTGTTTCCATGAAGAATTACAAAAAAAGGGGGCTCTTGTGCTGTTTGTTTTTATTAATATGCATAATATGTGTGCTTAAGCTTCTCTTCTCCCTGCTCTTCCATGAGATTGATTTCAAAAACAAGAGGCTCTGAGGGAGTAACCAATACATGGAAATCACCTGTGTTTATGAACCTTTAGAAAAACCACATGCTTTCAACAGAAATAAAGCATCTCTTGTCTGGAATTATTCCTTCGTAGCAGATGTGCAGTCATTTTGGGGCTCCAGATTGATTTTTCTGCAAAGGGGAAACATTTGCTGCCATAAGTGTCAGAGCCAAAAATAAGCTTTGTCAAATAAAGGGAATTCTGCACCATGTCTTGAGTACTCCCTTTGTAAAAGGACACTAGGAAAGCTGGAGAGGGACAGCATTAGACAAGAGTGGGGAACTTTTTTTCTGGTTAGTAGTGGGTTTAGGCAGTAGGGTGGGAAGGGAGATACATTTTTTAACGTGTAGTTCTTCCTCCATAAACCTAGAGGAATGGGGAGTATCCCATCACGCTTACTACTGCTGTGTGCCATTTGTTTCCTTGGTTTCCACATTTACTTATTCCTTAGATATGTTTGTAACTTTATATGGAGTTGTGTGGAACAAATGCAGGCTAGTTGAACCCTCTCAATTCTTGATCTGAAGTGTGGCTTTTAAGTGCTTCTTGTGGTGAATTTCTCTGCTTATGGGCTTGTTCCTGAATTGTTTCCAGTTCTGGAATTGGCATTAGCATTAAGAAATATCCTGTGGAAAAAAAAACTAGGGAACCGAAGGCTGGCCAGAATTACTCATTTCATCGTACTATCTGTCAACAGGAGTCCTGGTTGTAATTTTGGCTTTAACACTTTGGGGTCTAATGCTTGATTTCTAGGAAAGAGTGGGTGAATTGATGATAATAGGGCTGTATTCTTAATTTGAAAAGGCTGTGTTGTACCTGTAAGTTCTTTGCTGATGCATAAAGCTGCTGTCAACATCAACAAAGCACAGCTGAATGACCTCTATTTTTGAAAGAGTGGCATAGCTTTATTTCATTTTTCTGCCTAAAACTGGCACATGATCACATATTTTACTATTTTACTCTTTTTTTTTTCCAGTTTATCCTTTAACAGGTGAACTGCCTTATATTAGCTTGCATTTGTATGGAATTGCTGCCATTTTGTAATAGCAGGATGACAAGCATCTTGCAAACTCGTTCATGAAACTCTGTCCTGAGCTCCAAACTCCTTCAGTAGAACAGTTGGAAAGATTGTGCTCATTATGCTAGAAAATGGTACCCTTAGGCTTCTGCTTGATCAGGGTGGGGGATGCTTTAAAACTGGGCCATAATTAAGTGTGCAGTAAAACAGATTTATTATTAATTTCAGTTTTTAAGAGAAGGGAGTAAATTATGTTCACTCTTGCTGCACAGTTTTGGAAAAGAAAAATATGCATTAATAAACAATATGTCTGTAATTAATTAATGGTCCCCTGGAGAAGGTTTTCTCCCAAACTAGTTAATTAGTGTGTAAAATACTAAAAAATTAATCCCAAAACACATCATGAAAAATCAGCTATGGGTTAGTGAATTGTGGTCATTAAAGCACACTTTTTTCTTTGCTGTTTGTTTGTTTTTGGATTTTTTTTGTCTTAATGGCCAAAGCTAACAACCAAGACAAATGGAAAACAAAGCACCAATGTTGAGATGCATTTTGACATTTCTAATTAATATGCTGTGCCACTAAATACATCATAAAGCTCTCTCTAGAATTAATATGAGCTATAAACCTATTGTTTACTCTGGATTGATTTGAAAATGAGTATTGATTACTGTTTTGTTTTTTATTACTTAGGAAGATATGGGCAGGGCCTAAATATCAGAGTCCTCAAATTCATTATTCCCTGTTTTTTCTTATCCCTCTTTACTCTTCTGCTGTGTCTGTTATTTTTCTCCTTTTTCAGATAGACTGATAAATCTCTTGAATTTGATCACAAAAACACCTTTCAAAGACCTACTATTCTAACCTAGATGGGGGTCAGTGTTTTAAGTAACTTTTAATAAGCAACGTACCAGGTATTTCTCAGTTGGATTCATATTATTAACTGAAGTAAATTTTAGTATTTGGTTCCTAAATTCTTAGTTAAGCTTTTGCAAAGCATGAAGTGCTCTGTGCTTTGTGTGCTGAGAGCCTCACTGGCTTCCAGGGAAATACACGAACTTGTCAAAAATGCGCATACTCGTAGAATCAAAGCCTTAATTTGTAAAATGATACTTAATAAGAAAAATGGGCATAAGGTAGTAATTTTTCTTGTTGAAAACAATGGTCATTGCTCAGGTAAATGTTAGCAGCCTTGACTGATTGCTGAAAAGAAGTGCAGAAGTGATTAACACGACAATGTACAAATCATGTCATAAATTTTTTTGTCCCTTACAGCCACAGCAGGTATGTAAACTGGTCTTTCAGGTTTAGTTTGGTTTTTTTGGAGGAAAAATGTGTTACAAAAAGTGTGTTTCTCTCTTGAGAGAGAAAACTAAAATTCTTCTATACTTAAGTTTCCTTATGAAGTCTCTATCTAATGCTGCTTCAGCCTGATACGTATTTTCTTTACCTATTAAAGTGAAGCTTTGATGCATGCATAAGTATCTCCCCCATGATTTTTTTCCTCCACTGCTAAGTCCTGTTATATTATGCTTTAATATGAACAGATGAACTCTTCTTTAGGCTTCTTCTAGGAAAATGAGTTTTCTAACTCATTCTGCATTCATCTTTGACTATATATAACTTTAAAAAATCGGCTGCTTTTAAGGAAGCGTATGTTCAAGAAGTAGCAAAGGATATTAGAAATATTCATAATGACTTTAAATCTTTTAAGGTAATAAACACAAATCTGCTTTCAAGTATAAGGGAAAATTTGATATTTATTCTAAGGCTATACAAAACAGTTGTATCCAAACATGAATGCAAGTGCAGAATAAATTAATTTCTGCCTCTAACACAGTATATTCAAACTATAGATATTCAGTGTTAGACAGGTTGGGTCTTCACTTGCTCACTGAATCCTGTTATACCTATTGCGTATAAACTTTACCATCTTTACTTGATACAAATTATTTCCATCATGTTAACCAGAGGGATTTGGGAGAGGAAGCTAGCAGCTATGTTGCTAGTGTGTTCTCAGCTTTTCTAGGTGAGAGACATGCTGCCCTCCTCCTTCTCTGATTTTAACTTGACACTTTGAAGGACTTGGGGTGGTGACAGCAGAGAGACTCAAGGATGTTTCTTCCTTTGCATGGCTTTACAGAAGGTGTCACTGTTTTCTTTGCTCTCTCTTTGGTAATCTATCAAGGTGCCCTCTGGAGTCCTTCTTGGAAAGGCTTTGCTGGAACTGGACAACCCAAGTAGGGCAATTATGGGACAGCTGTGTTGTAAGGAGAAAGCAAATGGAGTAGGATTGTTAAGCCTGGAAAAGACTGCCAAGGAGAACTATGACAGATATGCAAAACTATGCGTGATGTGGACGAGTTGAGTAAAAAAAGAGTTAAGCAGACAGGGGGAAGTTTTCTGTGGAGAGCTCCACTGAACTGACCTCATTGCTTCATGTTGCTGTCTCTGCCTTCCTGCAGTAAAGGTGCTTCAGGACTGGTTCTGAGGGTAAAAGCCTTTGCAGGGCTTGGGGTGGGGGTGAGTTTTTCCCCAAGGTGTGGGACAGTGAAGCATGTCTGAGCAACAGAGCAGATGTTGGAGGAGGGGACAAATGGAAAACATCTGGAGGTGACTCTCACTGGACGGGTATGTGCACTCCCTCCACAGAAACCACAGAGCTTTATCTATTGAGAGACAGAGAAAGCGTACTGGCTGAGTATCCAGTATTGGCATTTTATGTTTGCAGCTAGGGGCACATAACAATCACAGTGACATGGTAGTGTTTCCTAGGGGTAATTTTTTAAACAATGCTACTTTTGCTGGCAAAACTCCACATGTAGTCTTGGCTTTCTACTGGTTCATCTCTTGCAGTTTCTGATTTATCTTACTCAAATGCCTGGCATAAATGAAGAGAAGAAAATAATTATTTTTGCAGAAATGAGTTGACTCTTAGAAGAGAGCTGGAGCTGCTGACAAATCCATCGTAGAATAGCCCGGAGAGAGTAAAGAGAAGAACAGTGAAAAAAAACTGGACTATAGTGAAGGATCTGGGTGTTTTCTAGGGAGGGGAAGATGTCTTATTACTTACACAGTATCCAAAATGAGACTTCATTTTCAGGCAACACATCCTTTAGAGATTTTACAAACTTCACAAAAATGCTAATGAAAAGCAAGTGTTTTGTTATGAAGTTGTCTTCTTTCTGCCTTCTTGAAAATTCTTAAGTATTTTAAAATAACTTACAACTAAACTGTTTCCTATTTAATTTCTATTTGCATTCCTAGTCAGAATAGTTTCACCTTACAACTTGGATTTCCTGTGCAGTATTTCCAAATGGGACCACAGGGACTTGTTGCTTTAATTTGTTTGTATTCTGTTTCCTGCAAGTTTGGATATCTCTGTGGGCATTTTTCTTGTGTATATATGCACGTGCTCTTTTGTTTAACACCGGGGAAGAGTTGTGAGTAAAGGCTCCTTTACTGTAGAAGTATAGTATGCCTTACTCTTTGAGCTGGGAAACAAACATTTTATCTATTCTTCAAAGTACTGAGATCTCAGATCCCTTTTTTGTCTGTAAGAGGATGAAAGGCCTCCTCTGTCCTCTTCTTAAAGAAGATCCAGCCCACTCTAGACAAGCTAATAGAGTTTCAGCGTGCATATCATACAGCCCAGCTACGTTTTGTGATCACCAGATAATATTTTTTACAGAGATGAGGAGACAGCTAGGTCCAGTTTTGGTTCTGAAAAATCCTTTCTTAATGGCATCTTTCCAGAAACCATTATGCTCCTAGAAAAAAGTGGAAAAATTTTGAACAGCCTAATTTTCTGTATTTTTTTATTTCTTGACGTGATACATGATAATGCTTTATTTTTAATAAATATTATGTATAACTTTAGGCATATTTTTTAAAGTTGTGCTTATCATCATCTGTCTTTCAGAATCTTTTGTGTACAAGAGTTCAGTTATCTTGCTTGTAGCTCTCATAGTAATATACCACAGGCTATTGTATGTGTCAGCTTCATTTTTCTGCTTTGTATGTCTATTTTTGTGGAATCAGTTTCATTTCCTCTTTTATGTTGATGTTTATGCTTCAGAGTACTGCTTGACTCAAATTAGCGTACCTTTTTTTCAAATGAGAACATTGGTTTTTATCTTCACTCTGTAGAGTTTTTGCGGTGGTGGTGCAGTTTGTGCTTCCTTTGTTTGGAGTCTGACAGCCCTGCCATTCACTTCAATTTTTCCACGAGTTCATAAGTATGCAACAGAACACTTCTGTGTAGAAAAGTGGCATACAAAAAGTTCATCTGAAAGAAAATTATTAAGTTGGAAGAAACCTCAGTAGGTCATTTTGTCTAGTCTCCCACTTGAATATTTTAGAAAATAATCCTATACAAAATACCTAGAAAACAAGGGAGACTGGAGGCCTGTAGTTCTGCTCAGAATTTAAAGACATACAGAAGCCCAAAATATTAGCCAATATTCTCTCCTTTATAAGGACATTTTTTTCCCCAAAAAATAAAGGTAAAAGAGAAAAAGAATAGGATGTGCACTTCTGTTAGCATGCAGCCTCTTTCCACAGAAAAGTTGTAATTTACAGTTGTATTCTGTATTTGCAGAACATTGGAACAGAAACTGTAGTTACAGTATTATTGGGAAGAAATACTAAACTAGCTCTGTTTTGTCCCTGGTTGTTTAATTACTAAAATCTATTTAAAATACCTGCAGAACTTCCTAAAGGTGCTCTGCACAACAGCTTCCATTCACAGAGATATTTCTTGGTAATCCAGGGTTCTGAACCCTACAAGATGGGGATTCTGGAAGTACTTTACAGTATAGAATCTCTTTTTGTTCTAAAGTATGTGCACATGATCTTCCAGTTGTATTAAATACTTTGTTTTCATATATAGAGTTTGAGAATATGGTACTTTTTTGGGTTTCCCTCCCCCC